>VYZV01006037.1:12548-29957 GCA_013401275.1 Pandion haliaetus | reverse complement strand
GCAAAACTCTTTTCCATAAAAGTTCCTTTTTTTTTTTTTTTTTTTAAATTATAACAGTTCATGAACAGCTCTTTGAAAAGAGACTAGCCATTCTGCAAATTTTTCCTCTTGGTTGAAATAAATAACATCACACAACTCACAAAGGTTATAGCAAAAGATTACAAGTTTTAAATGAATTGTCAGACCAACCATTCTAATCCATCTCTTGATGACTTCCTCATCTCTACCACTTGGCAATAAGCAATTAAATATTTTGTTATTTCAAAACCTAGTACTCCACACATCAGAAAGTTGCAGTCTTACACTAAGTATGAAAAGGAGCCTTCCTTAGAAAGATACTATTTGGATTAGTATTTCAAACAGTTTCTAATGTTTCATTATTAGTATTTCAGATAAAGGTGTCTAAGAAAGCATGAAGTCAGAAGGCCAGGAGTCAAGTACTGCTGCTAGCTAGATTCAGAAAACAGGCTCTAAATACAGCACTTAAATTTCATTTAGCACCTCCTGTCATGTCAACAGCCCTTTTTGTTGGAAATTACTATTCTACGGAAGAAAGTTAGATGAATACCCACTTCCGTTTTTTTGATAGCCCCTGTTATTACGTCACACAAAATCCAACTTTTTTTTTTTTTTCTTTCAAAACCACACATGTAGTTTCAATTTACTAAATTCCCTGTAAAGGGTACAGGCTTACACAAACATTAAATAAGAATCCACTTGCTTCTGTCACACATTGCTGAATGAATGGCAAGTGCCTTCAGCACTTTAGGGCTAGGGCTATTTTATCTTGACCACTAAGGTGCTTCCTTCCACTCCTCCTTCTTCCACATCTTCCCCCTCTTCCCCCTTCTGTTGATATCTTTTCTAAGAAAGCCCCTTTCAGGCAGAGCCATGGCAGTCCTGTGGGCAAAGAAAATGAGAGTAGAGCCTCATGACCTGAACAAGAACAAAGGTGTTCCTTGCCTTAAATATGCTGATACTTTTCTTTCAGATCCAAGACTTAAAAATAGATGGCAACTTTTCAACAACTGGAGTAATAAGATCAGATGGTGTTAAGGACCATCTGCACTGTTGTATAGCAAGTCAAGGTAACAGTAAAACACCCATGATCACAGTGAAATGGAAGGGAGTTCACCAGTGAAGGTACTTTCTTTTGAGTAGCCTAATAAAAATAAAATGTAATTTGACAGTTATGTCAGCTTTTCATAGACATGCTACAACACCCTGAAGGTAAAAAGAGACTTCTAATGGAATGGCTGCTTGCATTTAAGGCTACTTAATTAAAATCTTAAACAAACCAACCCCTCCTCCCCCCACCACACACCATACCCAGAAACAACAAGAAGAAAACCCACCCAAACAGGTAGAGTTTAGATCCCACTGACTGCTATAATTACCATATGACTTCATCTGGCTACTGCTTTTTTCTAAAGCCATTGAATAAAAACAGAAGAGGGTAAGAAGCATCAGAGAAAACTGACAATGTTTTGTCAATACCTCAACTAAAATAAAAAGGCAGTTTATCACATTAAACAATTTTTCTTTTTTTTCCAACATCTTGATACACAAGGTCTCAGGGAGAGGCAAATGATTGTGCTGTTTGTGTAACAGCTATCTGAATAATCTCACAACAGAGAAAAAATACCTCCATCAATAGCAGTGAGCAACAACTCTAGACCACCTGGGATTTCAGGGAAATCATTCCAGCAGGCAAGAGCTGCAAGTTAGAAATGGTACTCACCTCTTTATGAGTTTTGCTGGTAAGCCAGGCCATGCCTTTCTTTAAGCACGCTCATTTACATAAAATACCAACAGGTTGAATTGTGCAATTCCTTGTGTTATTCAAGGCACTTTGATTTACTGATTTTTCCCCTAAAAATTAAGGCCTAAATGCAGAAGTAACTAAATGTTGCTAACATAAAATAGCACAAAATGATTCAGAGTGACACAGAAAAGTCACTTTCAGAGAAATGAAGCAACTACAACTACTGAGAAAAAACAAACCTCCTCCACTAGAAGTAAAAATTGGCATTTTCTTCACTGTCAAGTGCTGACACAACTGTGGAAAAGTCAAAAGCAACAACTGAGGCTTCATAAGCAGCTTTGGCTTGCTTGAAGACTGGTAGCTGACAGCTTACTAAACATAGCCTGTACACAGCAGATGCTCTTACAGAAGCTTGTACATTTTAATATTGACAGCAAACAACAACCTAATGTTCCCCTGCACACACTAAAGCTTTATCTTTAAGCACGTTCAAATGCTGTTAAATTACTAGAAGTTACAAACACTGAATTAGTCTTTCACAGCTACCTATAGAAGTCTAACACCTATATCTTATCCAGCTGTTTAATCCATAAAAGGCTGAAGGCAGCTGTAAGGCACAGTCAGATACTCTGAAGACCAGTAGAGGGAAAGGCGTATCTACCACTGCAGCTGCTTTGGGCAGGAGTCTAAAGCAGATGTGCTTCTGGCAATGGTGATGTAAAGAGATTTTTGAACGCTTGCAACCTTACTTGTGCTGGAGAGTCCTGCATAAACAAGCATAATTCATCTGCATAATCACCACAACTCCAGTGTTTCAGCTCTGTCACACAGGCAGGGATTTTAAGAAAGGCTCAGCTGCTGCATCTCCATAGCTCAATCACAATGAACTGTACAGCCAGCCTGCTTCAGAAGTGCTGCTTTCGCTTCAGAATGGCTGAGCGCTACAGAGCTGATTGGCGGAAGGGGGCACACAGACATATATTACTGAATTAAAACAAAACAAAACAAACAAACAAAAACCCACAAAAAAAACCCCTCAAATACAAGAAAGCCCAGAATTATGTTGGCAAATGAACCCTTTCGGTTCAGGGACATGTCTATAGCACAGATTTAGATTAAGAAGGAGGACAGGTTACCCAACTGTCCTTCTAGTCACTTAACATAACCAGACCTCCTCTACAGCTTAAAAGTACTTTAACTTGCTTTCCAAAAATTTGTATTTCAAAGTTTGAGGAACTGTTGATAGACAAAGTTAGTCCTTGAACTTCTTCCTTGTGCTTCCCTTTTCCCTGACCCTCATTCAGGGCTTAAATTAAAAGCTATTTAGACATACCACATACCTCTCATAAAAAAAAAACCCTAGCTACTCTGAACACAGTAACTTCTTCTCACCTACTAAAGTAACTCCTCACTTTACTCTCCAGTAACCCCTGTCCCCTAAAGAACTGTTAAATAACACACCAACTTACCCTTTCCCCTTCATTTGGAACTGGTGAGATTAAATAGAATCAAGGATGTTAATTAGAATCAGATGCTTAAATTTCCACTTTGGGCTGGTTTCTGTCATCACAGGAATGTAAGTAAGAGTGAAGTCATATTTGGAAAGAAAATTTGGTTTCTTCAATAACTCCTCTACAGTTTTTCTCTAGCCATATATAACTAAAGAATGGAAAGCAGCTTGAAAGAAAAGGGTCTGGTAGATAACAAGTTGGCCATGAGCCAGCAACATGCCCCTCTGGCAAAGGTGGCCAACAGCCTCCTGGGCTGCTGAGAGTTGCCAGCAGGTCGAAGCAGGGATCCTTCCCTTCTACTCAGCCTTGGTGAGACATGTCTGGAGTGCCGAGTCCAGTGCTCAGCTCCCCAGTCCAAGAAGTAATTGGATGTACTGAAGCAAATCCAGCAAAGGGCCACAAAGATGGTTAAGGGACTGGAGCACCTCTCATACGTCTTTCAAGTTGAAAGAGCTTGGACAGTTCAGCCTGGAGAAGAGAAGGCTCAGGGGGATCTCATCATGTATATAAAAATCTGATGGGGAGAGGTAAAGAAGATGGAGCCAGACTCTTTTCAGCAGTGCCCAGTGACAGGACAAGAGGCAATAGGCACAAATGGAAATGCAGGAAATTCTTAAATGTAAAAAAAAAAAAAAAAAATTTCTTGTAAGAGTGCTCAAATACCAGCAGAGGTTTCCCAGAGGGGTTGTGGAATCTCCATCCTTGCAGATATTCAAAACCTAACTAGACATAGTCCTAACCTACTCTAGCTGACCCTGCTTTGAGCAGGGGGGATTGAATTAGATGATCTCATGATGTCCTGGTCAACCTTGTTCCTTCTGTGATAACTGTGTAATGTGGTACAGTAATTTTGAAAAAACTCCTTCTGCAAAAATATAATAAATGTGAAATATTCCAAATATAACAAATCTCTATAGCTGCCAGAAAAAATGTTTCTGCATACAAAGAACTGCTCTTTCAAGTATTTTTATACCTTTTAAGATAGAGAAGTCAATCAAGCATGATTTTAAAGGAAATGACAGGAAAATGTCTATTTTTAAGCTTGTAAGAGAATATTAAATTAGCAGTCATGTAATGAAACAAAGCTTTTCAGCTAATAATCTTCTCTCCTGAGTCTTGCAAACCAAGTTCACTCTTTCGTGAAATTCAACTCTGCAAGGATTATTCAATGTGAAAATGCATTTGAATGTGCAAATCAAATACTCCCAAATCTTCCTCTGAAGGGTTCTCTTAAGGCATTTCTGTGTTTGGGTTCCATTATCTCTCCTGTATCATAACCCAATTCTATTAATTGCAGAGAGTGTAAAATAGAAGGCAGCTGCATGTTTAATCAGGCAAGCAGGAAAGACTTGAAGAAACAAACACACTCAACATTACAGCTAGGTTGTAAGATTACAGGATATGATTGAAGTTATTCTGGTTTTCACTCAATGATGCCCACCAAAAAAAGAGGTAGAACCATCTTGCGAAGTTATGTCTTTTAGGAAATCTATAAATAATGCAGCCTGTACTATTATCACTGTAGAATATTAGTGTCTGAAAAAATAACTAGTTTACTTCATGAGAGAATTATTCAGTGTCCAACACACTAAGTAAGTAGCCCAGCCTAGTTAAGTTTTCTTACTGAAGATCCAGAGTCTGAACATTTGAAAATAGACTCTAAAATAAGAAGAAAAGGATGAAACTACCTATTCATAGACTTGACAAGCTTTTATGTGTTTCAGTGGTAGAGAACAAATGACTTATTCCTGTCTCTATTGAAGTTACTGGCAAATTTCCCATTATCTTTAATGAAGGGAGGGACAGTCACTCTGGGTTTCTGAGGATAAGTTATTCATTACCATAAAGGTATGTGGGTCACTGTGGAAAAAGACTGAAGAGGTTGTATCAAGAACATACAGTGAGATGTTTCGGTGCTTGTTTCCCTGCAAAACCCTACGTTGTGCACTGTCGCTTTTCTGTGGAAGTCAGTCAAAGCCTGACTACCAGAATGGCACCTCACAGGCAAGTAATCAAAGATTCAAATATTTTAATGGGGTCAATGATGTCTGTCTTCTTTCCCTTCCAAAAGAAATTAGCCATATCCAAATAATTAGTTCTTCAATGTGAGAAGGAGATATTCTAATGCTGGCCTGTAGTTAAATTCACACTGCACAAGAACCCTGTTGCCGTGATGTTGTGTACATTACCCTCCCATAACCATCCCCCAAAACATTGCTGTGCATGGTGAGAAAGCAGACAGGGGCTCAACTCCTTGTAATCCTGGTTTTATAGTTACTGAGGCAGTACACCTTGTTCGTTTGGAAAGCTGTGAAGCATGCCTTGTGTCCCACTAACATTCCTGATGTTTGCTTCTATCCAGGACGATAAAATGCTTCCTTCAAATGCCACTAACCCAACAGTTTCATAGACTCCAGGAGCCTGGTACAATGCAAGCATCCTAAACCTCTGTAAGGCATTTACAACAGAAGCAGACACACAAACTCTAGAGTTTTTCACTGCTTTTCACAGCAATTTTTTGTGTTGAAATGCCAGCATCTATTTAGGCTGCACATACTAGCTTCTGAAAGAACCTTGGTAAATACTTACACTCACTCTTTAAAGGAGGGTACAAACTCAAGATACATTAACTGGAAACATTTCTGTTTGCCTGTTTGATTTGAGAGAATAACATATAATTTAAAGTAGTTACTCTCCCTGAAGATAATTTAAGGTTATTTTAAAATTTAAATTACTAAAGGATAAACAAAATTCAGACTATGCTAATTATTTCCATTTTTCTTTTATGTAGAATTTAAGTATGGACAGCCAATCTAAAAGTTTTAAAATTACACATGGATAGCACGTTCTTTTGTGTGTTATATAGAATCATCGAGTCATTTACATTGGAAAAGACATTTACGATCAAGTCTAACAGTTAACCTAACACTGCCAAGTCGACCACTAAACCATGTCCCTAAGCACCACCACATCTACATGTCTTTCCAGTACCTCCAGGGATGGTGACTCAACCACTTCCCTGGGCAGCCTGTTCCAGTGCTTGACAACCCTTTTGGTGAACAATTTTTTCCCAATACCCAATCTAAACCTCTCTTGGCACAAGCCAAGGCCCCTTCCTCCTCTCCCATCATTTACTACCTGGGAGAAGAGCCTGACACCCACCCCATCACAATCTCCTCTCATGTAGCTGTAGAGAGCAACAACCCAATTTACTCATGGGCTCTCCCATTGCCTTTCAAAAGTGTTATCCTGTGAAGGTTTTATTCTTGAAAGCTTTTTAAAGGGTATTCAGTAGGGGAAAAAAGGAATGACCACAACAAAGTGGGAACCCTACAAGAGATCCGTGCTGATGCCCTAGGGACAAACAGAGTTGTCCTGGTTTCAGCTGGGATAGAGTTAAATGTCCTCCTAGTAGCTGGTACAGTGCTCTGGTTTTGAGCTAGGTATGAGAAGAATGTTAATAACGCACTGATGTTTTCAGTTGTTGCNGGGGGGGGCATCGCGGCTTGGGAACTTCCGGGTGCATCGGTCAGCGGGTGGTGAGCAATTGCGTTGTGCATCACTTGTATATTCCAACCCTTTTATTATTACTGTTGTCATTTCATTAGTGTTATCATTATCATTATTAGTTTCTTCTTTTCTGTTCTATTAAACCGTTCTTATCTCAACCCACGAGTTTTAGTTCTTTTCCTGATTTTCTCCCCTGTCCTACTGGGTGGGGGGGGGAAGTGGGTGAGCGGCTGCGTGGTGCTTAGTTGCTGGCTGGGGTTAAACCACGACACAGAGCTGTACCTGAACAAGGCAGGTGTGACTCAGAGCACTCTCTGTCAGGGCAGGACTCCAGCTGATTCCCATCATTGCTGTAAAACAGGACAATTTCTTCATCACCTGACCTGATGAAGAAACACTTCACCTTTTCCTCAGGGCTGCTTTTCTACTGGAGTGCAGAAGGCAACTGTGTCAGTAAGATTGAATGCAGCTGCTGTGCAAAAACTATTTTGGAGCTTAAATAGGAATATTTAGACCTACCATCATTTAGAAAGTATCTTCACTGAGGAAATGCTTAGCAGCAATTCAGATATTACCGCAATAGAGAGTTCCATTTGTTTCATTATGGCATTCAGTAATTAGCTTTTAAATCTTTCAAGGCTAAAATTTCCTTATTGTAATGGAATTACTGTAGTTGCTACATTGCCGTCATTATAATGGAATTTCATTTACAATATCATCTATAGCAGTAATGGTTTTACCACTTAAAGGTCAGTTACTTCCAAATTTACCTGTTCCACATAAAAAATTAATTAGAATAAAATAATTTGAGGTCTGTTACAATTCCAGTTGTTAATGTATCTTAAGGTTCTGTGAAGCTTACTTAATGAACAGTTGGTTATTTTCTTTGGGTAGATGTCCTAGACATGAATAAGAGACAGTTAATTTAACAGAAAATAGTTTATTCGTGTTTATTACAGTTTATATTTGGCATGTTTGTAAGCATAGTTTATACCTGGTAGAGGACAGAAATGGGCCAGGATTCTTACAGGTGTATTCATACAAATAATATTAGTTAACTTTAAATAGATATAGTAACTATATCTGTTAGTACAAAAAGTGAGTGTGAAGAAGTTGTTTTTTTTTTTAACTACCTTATTTTGGACTTTTTCAGTCCTGAAATTAGAAAATTTAAGACAAGCTTCCAGCACTAAACAATTAGAGGTCAATTTCTCAAAAAGCTTTTTCTTTATGGTAAAGTGTCCTCAATATTTTTTCCTTCTTGCTCAGCTACTGGATTGCATACTCAAATGGCATTTACACCACTGTATCAGGAGGCTTCGGGCCAGATTTTCAAAGTGAGGGATATAATAGTGCAGAAATAAACAAATGCACATGCATAGCAGATGCTGTAATATGAATTGTCCACAAATGGTCCCTTAAGGCACAACCAGAAATAGCAGATTTCTTGCTCTTTGGCAACAGTAGTTCCTGATCCTTAAATAGAGAGCCAGCATGTCTTTAGCAATTCAAAACACCTAAGAGATGAACTAAGCAGTTCTAAGCAGATCAGTTACAGGTATTTACAGTCTACGTTTGGTTTCATGCACTGTTAATCATTATCATTAGCATTGTTTGACTGAAATGGTGATGCGGAGGAACTGTAGATTTAAGAGAAAGTAGGACCAGATTAATGCTGAATAAATTAATGATAAATATTTAGAATGTACATTCTAAATGAAATGGTTTTCTAAAATGAAGCTGATTTCTGCCAGACTCTCTGGCTCTGAATAACTGCTGAAATAACATAAAGACTAAATAAACTTATGGCAATGGACACATGAGAAATGCAGATGTACTAGATAAACTAAAAAGAAGCAGTCTTAGTACTTGCTACACACTGTCTGAAAGTTTCTTATCTTTAGTCCGTAGTGATCTATTGTGCAGATCTACATATAAAGCAGTCTGGGCATGCTACTTGGATTTCACTAACCACAGCAGATAAACACACTGCACAGTTTAAGGAAGACCCATCAAAAGCCAGTCCTTGTAACATAACATCAAAATGTTGCATATAGACATATGTGTGGGGAAAATAAGAACTATTTTCCTGCTAGATAAACTACTTCATTTCTTTATCACTAAGTGGCTTCAAGGAAGATTAGGATGTCTAGAGAAAGACCATGGTGTTTCCTGTTTCCTTCCTAGTCATACAGCTTCTGTAGCTACAAAGAAGATGGGGAAGGATGCAAGTTGTCTGAAAATTGGCAGGCATTAGCTCTCCCCTTTTTTAAACTTTATGCTCATGAGGAAGAGAGAAGTCTGCATTTAGGAATAAGTATACAGATCTAATGGCTTCTTCACCCAGAAAACATATCAACAGACCAGTAACAACCTCTGAGGACTGTAGAATTCTGACTGTTTGTAAAAGAATGTTGTTTCAGTCAAATTCATAATACCTGATTTCAGATATTACCTTGTTATTAGACATAATATTGACTAGTCCTACCAAGCAGTCCATTCAGTATGGCAGTGTCAGGCATTCTTATCATACACAAAGGAGTTCATGTATTTGTTTTAAGACTTTGGATCATACCTCCAAGGCTGTTAAAGAAAAAAATTTAAAAATCATGCTGTAAAACTATGGCATGATATGGTTTTCTAAGTTTTAATTTCATTCTTTTTTCCCCTCTTTCTTTCATTCCTCCTTTTAGCAACCTTTGTTTTATCTTTGGCAGATGCTCATGACAGACTGAAGCTCATACAGGCAACTCTCAGAAGATTAAAAGGCAAAAGATTTTATTCAAGCTTTCAGAAATCTTGTTGTTGTTGTTGTTGTAATTTATGAAATTAACTTCATTCTGAACAATTCATCAGCATATTGAAATGTAAAAGAATCTCTGTTAAATTAAAAGGCCAAATACTCCCTTACTCACTATGTGGTAAAGTATTAGAAATGTAATTAATTTCACAGAGATATGCAGGCATGCAATATGCTACCTTAATGGCTTGGGGGGGCCTTTAGAAATTATTTTAAACAATTGTTGACTGAAAGACCCAAAAGTATGTATTTTGAAAACATAGTATTTGTGTGTAGAAAGATAGATAAATGTTTGTTATACATCTGAAGGTAGGGAATATGTTAAGTTTATTTCCAATTTAATTTTGCAGAATTTTCAACAACTTTAATGAACTAGCAAATATGAACCTTCTAGCAAGAGACTGTCATTTATTGAATGCCTCAGTAGTTTTAATCTGTTTAAGAATCACTGTATATATACATACCGAAAATTCACTACCTAGATTCTTCCTTTCCCATGTTGGGCAAAGTTTAATGGGCTTATTTGTAGCTAATGAGGAATAAAAACATCCATGGGACTTGGATGTTACTTGTTTGAGTAACAAACGGGGTTTAAGCAAACATGGAAAATAACCTTTAGGAACCTATCCATTGAACAGTTTAAAATAAGCTTAGACACAACATGCACAACATTACTGCTGTGCTGTAGTGTCCAAGAATACAGCAAGAATTTTAGTACACTATTGCCATAAAAGGAAGCAATGCATTAGTCTGATCTGATGAGCTAGGTTGTCCTGTGATGACCTACTGTGATATATGTTGAGGCTGATGAAAATCTCTGCCAGATGGAAGATAAAGCTATTACAACTGCAATGTGTGACAGTTTTTCCTCCTACAGTAGATTGTAGATTTGTTTTTTCTTGTTTAAACACTATTATTTGAGGGGAAGATGAGCGTTTAAGAGGATTTTGGAGTATTTTGAGTCTTTTTAGCAACTTTAATCTCTCAAAGAACAACTAGCATTCAGGCACACCAAATTGCTGGAAGGGTGGGATTCTCCATTCAAAGATACTGAAGAGTTACATGCTAGATCATAGAATGGTTTGGGTTGGAAAGGACCTTAAAGATCACCTAGCTCCAAGCCCCCTGCCATGGGCAGGGACACCTTCCACTAGACCAGGTAGCTCAAAGCCTCATCCAGCCTGGCCTTGAACCCTTCCAGGGAGGAGGCATCCACAACTTCTCTGGGCAACCTGGTCCAGTGCCTCAACACCCTCACAGTGAAGAACTGCTTCATCACATCTAATCTAAATCTACCCTCTTTCAGTTTTAAGCCATTATCTCTTGTCCTATCACCACATGCCCTTGTAAAAAGTCCCTCTCTGGCTTTCTTGTAGGCCCCCATTAGGTACTGAAAGGCTGCTATAAGGTCTTCCCCAGAGCCTTCTCCAGGCTGGACAACATCAATTCTCTCAGCCTTTCTTCATGGGAGAGGTGCTCCATCCCTCTGATCATCTTCGTGGCCCTCCTCTGGACCTGCTCCAACAGCTCCGTGTCCTTCTTATGTTGGGGGCCCGGAGCTGAACACAGTACTCCAGGTGGGGTCTCACAAGAGCTGAGCAGAGGGGGAGAATCACCTCCCTTGACCTTCTGGCCACACTTCTTTTGATACAGCCTGGGATACAGTTGGCTTTTTGGGCTGCGAGCACACATTGTTGGCTCATGTCCAGCTTATCATCCACTAATACCCCCAAGTCCTTCTCCCCAGGGCTGCTCACAGTCCGCCCATCGCCCAGCCTATATTTGTGCTTGGGATTGCCCCAACCCATGTGCAGGACCTTGCACTTGGCCTTGTTGAACTTCATAGGTTCACACAGGCCCACCTCTCAAGCCAGTCAAGGTCCCTCTGGATAGCATCCCTTCCCTCCAGCGTATCCCTTGGTGTCGTTGGCAGACTTGCTGAGGGTGCACTCAATCCCGCTGTCCATGTCTCCAACAATGATGTTAAACAGTGCCAGTCCCCATACCAACTGCTGAGGAACACCACTCATCACTGGTCTCCACTTGGACATCGAGCCGTTCACCACAACTCTCTGAATGAGACTATCCAGCCAATTACTTATCCACCAGGTGGTCCATCCATCAAATCCATGTCTCCCCAATTTAGAGACAAGGTTGTCATGCAAGACAGTATTAAATGCTTTGCACAAGTCCAGATAGATGATGTTCATTGCTCTTCCCTTATCCACCAACAATGTAAACTCATCATAGAAGGCCACCAGATTTGTCAGGCATGGTTTGCTGTCAGTGAAGCCATGTTGGCTGTCACCAATTGCTTCCTTAGTTTCCATGTGCCTTAGCATGGTTTCCAGGAGGATCTGCTCCATATTCTTGCCAGGCACAGAGGTGAGACTGACTGGCCTGTAGTTCCCCAGGTCTTCCTTTTTTCCCTTTTTAAAAATGGGGTTATGTTTCCCTTTTTCCAGCCAGTGGGAACTGTCCCAAACTGCCACAACTTCTCAAATATGATGGATAGTGGCTTAGCCACTTCATCCACCAGTTCTCTCAGGACCCGCTGATGCATCCCATCAGGTCCCATGCACTTGTGCACCTTCAGGTTCCTTAGATGGTCTCAAACCTGATCTTCTCCTACAGTGGGCAGTTCTTCCTTCTCCCAGTCCCTGCCTTTGCATTTTGCAACTTGAGCAGTGTGGCTGGAGCACTTGCCAGTGAAAACTGAGGCAAAAAAGTCATTGAGTACCTCAGCCTTCTCCATATCCCAGGTAAACAGGTCTCCTATTTCTTTCCAGAAAGGGCCCACATTTTTCCTAGTCTTCCTTTTATCACCGATGTACCTATAGAAGATTTTCTTCTGGCCCTTGACATCCCTGGCCAGATTTAATTCTATCAGGGCTTTAGCTTTCCTAACCCGATCCCTGGCTGCTTGGACAATTTCTCTGTATTCCTCCCAGGCTACCTGTCCTTGCTTCCACCGTCTGCAGGCTTCCTTTTTGTGTTTGAGTTGTTGGGGTGTTCATCCATGCAGGCCTCGTGGTGTTTTTGCCTGACTTCCTCTTTGTTGGGATGCTCCTGAGCTTGGAGGAGGTGATCCTTGAATATTAAACAGCTTGTTTGGGCTCCTCTTCCCTCCAGAGCTTTATCCCATGGTACTCTACCAAGCAGATCTCTGAAGAATCCAGTCTGCTCTTCTGAAATGCAGGGCAGTGAGCTTGCTGTGCACCTCTTTGCTACCCTAGGGATCTTGAACTCCACCATTTCATGGTCACTGCAGCCTAGGCTGCCCTTGAGCTTCACATTCCCCACCAGCCCATCCTTTTTTGTGAGAACAAGGTCCAGCATAGCACCTCTCCTCATTGGCTCCTCTATGGACTTGGAGAAGGAAGTTATCATCAATGCATTCCAGGAACCTCCTGGATTGCTTATGCCCTGCTGTGTTTAACCACTCCAATATCTGTTGGAGGGACAAGTCCCCCATGAGGACCAGGATTTGTGAACATGAGGCTGCTCCTATCTGTCTATAGAGGGCCTCATCTGCTCAGTCTTCCTGGTTGGGTGGCCTGTAGCAGACCCCCCACTGTAATGTCACCTGTCCCTGCCCTCCCTTTAATGCTGACCCATAAGCTCTTGGTTGGCTCCTCATCCATCCCCAGGCGGAGCACCATGCACTCCAGCTGATCATTGACATAGAGCATGACACCCCCCCTTGTCTCCCCTGCCTGTCCTTCCTAAAAAGCCTGTATCCTTCTATTCCAACACTCCAGTCAGGAGCCATCCCACCATGTCTCCATGATGCCAATAAGATCATAGCCCTGCAGGTGTGCGCATATCTCTAACTCCTCTTGGTTAGTCCCCATGATACGTGTATTTACATAGAGGCATTTAAGTCGGTGCCCAGTGGAGCTAACTTACTGGCTGGAGTGGCTGGAATTCCTTTGTGCTGCTCTTCAGGTGCTCCTCTGCTGACTTGCAATCCCTCTCCAGGCTCTGGGCATCTGTTGCTGGCACTGGCATCAAACTGGTAAGAATAGGATGGATTGAGGTTCCCCTCCCCTGGCAACTTTAGTTTAAAGCCCTCTTCACCAGCTTAGCAAGCTTATGACCAAAGATGCTCTTCTCCTTCTCTGACAGATGGACCCCATCAGCCCCCAGTAGACCCAGTTTCTCAAAGTGAGTACCATGGTCCCTGGCTGTGGCACCCGTTCCATAACTGTTGATTTGCCAGATTCGACTGACCCTTTCAAATCCCTTCCCTTTGACCAGGAGGATTGATGAAAAAACTACCTGCGCTCCAAAGTCCCTTACTGCTGCTGCCAGGGCTCTAATCCTTCTTGATACTCCTCAGAATGCTCCCAGCTGTATCGCTGGTGCCCACGTGAAACAGCAGCAGCAGATAACAGTCAGTGGATGGTATAAGGCTTGGTAGTGTCTTGGTGACATCCCTGGTAGGAGCTCCTGGTAAGCAGCACACTTCTCTAGAGAGTGCATTGGTGCAGATGGCTGGAAAGAAATACTGCTGTGTGAGTGGGGTGATCAGAGCACTTGAATATTTTTTTTTTTTTTTGCAAAATCCAATGCATGAATGCATTAAGTTTGACTTAAAAAAAAATAAAAGTTAACCACATATTAATTAAGGTTGAAGAGCTTGAAACATGTTTTGAGTTAATTTTAACTCTCTGGATATGATAACTTAAGTCAGCTCTAAATATGCAGAAAGAATACCAGTAGAGAGCTGCACCCAATTTCCATTATAGCTGTATTGGCCACGGCAATACATATTGGGGGTTTTGTGCATTTCCATAAAATAAGGTGTTTTGTTAAGCCCTTTTTCTAATAAAATAAAATTCCCCTTAGTATCATTAGGGAATGTATTTATATCAAGTAAAGCCCATACAAGAAACAGAAAGCAGAAGTACAATGTATGAAGAATAAGCAGCAAACTTTTGGGGGAGTCACTGAATATTTCATGAAGTTTAAGTTAGATGGAATTGCTATTAGAAGGTAAATTCCTTGCAAAGATGGACAATATTATTGTCATCTCAAATACAGATGACCATGATACTATTGCTTTACAAATAATTACACATACAAGCCTATATAAAAAGTAGATTTTTAAAACAATAATTTGGAAGTTAAAAAAATAAAATTCAAGTTGTCTGTAGAATTCTAGAAGGCATTTTCTATACATATGTAAAATGCAGTTTTTAATTATATTTTTCCCCTCTGATCTTTTCCTTATTTAATGTATAGTGTACAAATCCTGATACTTTGTAAGAAAATAAATATTCTGTCATTGAACTATTAACTGAAACTCACTGAAAAAAAAAAAAATTAACTGAAAGTAAAAGAATGTTCTTTTAAAAGAAAAAACTAAATACTGATTAATGAAAAATTCAGGCTGGAAGGTTGGTGGTTAACAGGATTAATAAACTTTCACACCTTTTCCTACTATAGGTGACCTCCTTCAATCTGAGTCCAGTAGCATACAAAAGTTATAACTATCTTGTTACTCATTGCAATCCATACAGAATGAAGTGATTCAAAACCCACGTGTCTATGCTTTACTCCACTGAGAGTATTCAATTAGGAAAAACATTCAGTCCAAGATTAACAGTCTTTTTAATTACTCAGTAGCCCTTTACACTTCACTTGTGCTCTGTTTCTCTAATAATTAATCACTAAGTTATTTTAGAAGACATTAACCTAGAGGTTATTGAATGAACCTTTAGGTTTATTCAATGTCTGTTACTATTGAGAGTGATAATCGTTTGTGTTATAAGATATTTGTCCGCAGCCTGATTAGCTTGGTAAAAGGACAATAATTAACAACATTAAACAGCACCACATTGGAATACTGGAACATGTATTTTTTTCACTGTGATTGGAAATCTTTCATTTGTAGGATTGACTGGATTTGTGTCCAGCTTTCCTTGAGTTTGCAGCAATCACATAATTGTTACCTTAGCACTGGAGTATTCACTATCTGTGTTATTGCTAGGAAAGCAAATATTGAGGTAAAGTTATCTGCTATGCTAAGTGCAAGATTGTGGCAACAAGCCTTTCATAGAGAAGTGATAGAACCTAAGAGTCACTGTCCTCACTGGACCTGGTTGGAAACGTTGTGCCCATAAAGCTTTTTGTACAAGCAAGGATATCTCTGCAAATTAGAGATTAAAGAACACCTACCCCCCACAAAAAAATCCCCAAACATATAAAGTTGCTGTAAGAAAAGGAGATGGGGGTTATTAGGTTATTTAGAAAAGATGGTTCAATTTAAAAACAAAATAAATCATGAGAAATCAATTGCCTAGCTAGAATCATCTCACACCAGCAATGTTTTTGGTTAGCTTTTCATACTTTGATATTTCTTTTCCACTTGTAGACTTCAGCATATACTTGAAAACACCAGAAGATTTTTTTCCTCAATCAGTAATTTCAGGTGTAAAACACCTCTTTCCACATCAAGCAGCTGTCACTGGGTGCTTGTGCTCCTGCAACTCTAAAATCAGTTTCAGCCACATACAGTTATCTAGTGACATCTCTCAGAGTGCTGAATTAAGAGTTCTGTGCTCTTAAAAAGGCATATCATGATCTGCACAAGGAGAAAGGAAACTAAACAATCACTACCTGCACCTTTTTAAAGAAATTGTTTACCTAAAAACGTGACTGGTGAAGGCTGTCCACATGTAGATGTATATTTGAACTGCTTGTCTACATTTCTGTTATATCCCATGGAAATACAAAGGATTTAGTTCAACCGTTCACTTTGGGTGCCCACCTAAAACAGTTAATCCAGACTATGCCTCAGGTACAGAAGCCCTCTTTCCAAAGTATATCACTGCCCGAGGACATATGCTGGTCTGTGACCTGAGCAACGTAAGCGAGGCTGTAGACTAAAAGCTTTCCAGTGTCTCAAGAACGTTCCAAAACTCTGAGAACAACCAAAGAATCCAATGAAAGTGATGAAAGCTTGCCATTTGGACAAAGCATTCAACATTACTCATTCAAAATTCTTAGTTTGTTCTGTTCAGAGATGCAGGTGGACAGATTCTTCAGGCCATCCTGAAAGTCTAAAAAAGTGATTCACTAAGTTGGGCCAAAAATATTTTAAAAAGCTGAAATACTTGGTTTCATTTTGCCATGAATTTGCTTGAAACTGCTCATATGAAAAACAGACTTTCCAAACATAGGAAATTTTTAAGACATCTAAAAGCCAAAATATTTTGTTTCTGAAGTTCTGGAGAAGTCTATTTGAAACCAAGCAACTTATTGAAACAGTCACAATTCTGCTAAATATTTTGAGTTAATAAATATCCTTTTTGCCAAAAAGAATTGTCCGTGTTGTATAAACACAGCTCTGCTTGTTAGTTCCATTGAGCATAAGATTTGTAGGAAGTTATCTGTTCAGCAGTTTTATTTGAAGCAGCAGGGAAAAGCATATTGCATTCCTTCCAATAATTTAAGTAAATATGGACTTAACACTTTTATTCATTTGGCTACTCAGTCTGANAAATAGAATAAAAATTAAATTCTCAAAAATTAGTAATAAAATCACACGTTATTTCCCAAAAGCCACAAAATTGGGTGGGTGTGCTAATATAACATCATGATATGTGTCATTGCTCTAATGATTTCTCTATAGAAATCAACTACTTGGTATGACAGATGATGGGTGGTCACGTTATATTGCTATTATTGTTGTTGTTATTGTGAAAACAGCAACAATAGTTGTAACAGAAGAAGACATACCAATCATAGTAATAATACCAACATCACTACCTTTTCATAGAATATCCTAAAAGACAGGCAGGGCATCTTTGAATAAG
>VYZV01006037.1:1020-12211 GCA_013401275.1 Pandion haliaetus | reverse complement strand
TTTCCAAACATAGGAAATTTTTAAGACATCTAAAAGCCAAAATATTTTGTTTCTGAAGTTCTGGAGAAGTCTATTTGAAACCAAGCAACTTATTGAAACAGTCACAATTCTGCTAAATATTTTGAGTTAATAAATATCCTTTTTGCCAAAAAGAATTGTCCGTGTTGTATAAACACAGCTCTGCTTGTTAGTTCCATTGAGCATAAGATTTGTAGGAAGTTATCTGTTCAGCAGTTTTATTTGAAGCAGCAGGGAAAAGCATATTGCATTCCTTCCAATAATTTAAGTAAATATGGACTTAACACTTTTATTCATTTGGCTACTCAGTCTGAATTATTTTTGATTACCCTGTATCTGAGCAACAATTATCACAGAAATTATCAGAAATTGGCAAAATAAAAATAGCATTATATTTAGTCCAATGGTTTTCTCTGAAGAGTGTTGCAAAAACAATTATTAGGAAACTGAATGATTACTGAAAACTATATTTAGTTATTCTTCCTCACTCAGCCTAGTCCTTTACTTCAAGGACAGCCTTTGAAATTAATAAAANAAACAGCAACAATAGTTGTAACAGAAGAAGACATACCAATCATAGTAATAATACCAACATCACTACCTTTTCATAGAATATCCTAAAAGACAGGCAGGGCATCTTTGAATAAGTATTGTATAAAAAAAAAAAATCTGCTTTCAATTAACTCCTGTTTCATTTCAATATGATAAAATAGTCAAGTATGGAAGTGGTCTTAAGACATTTCTGCAGCCCAGAGTATATTTCTAGGAGTTGGGTTTTTTTCTAAATAACAGGCTATAGCTAATACCTGTTGTTTGCTGTTAACAATCACATTATTCCTGTTAAAGGGGGAGGAAATAAGGAGGATGCAAGGTGAGGGGCAGAAAGATTTGCAGGGTCCTCCAAGGTAGGCATTCCTGCTCTTCTGCATGAGAGGCATGCAAGCTCTACGGAGAACTACAGAGTTCAGCAAGAGCAGTGGAGTCAAAACCTGGTCTCCTTTGCCAAAAATTTCCTATATAAACATAGGAGATATTGTTACTCTTTTCTTGCCCTGTCACTGTGGTTGAAAAATGTATTTGTTCCATAACCTCCAAGACTTTAATACATATCAGCAATACCTTTATCTATTCTTTTAGATCCCTTTGTTACAACTGAAATAACTCAAATCCTTTGAGTGCATTAATGTACAAAACCAATTTATTTCAGCACATCATTTTTAGAAATGTTATGCCATACTTGGAAACCCTATTTATTCTTTGATGGAATCAATTTCTTTATAATAATGCTTAGACTGTTACCTGGATCCTTCCTAAACTTTCAACACTCTTCCTAGGATTGTCTTGAAAATACGGCACAGCAGAAAAGAAGATGATAACATCCAGCCCAGGTTTTAGGAAACAGAGATGTGACTCTTTAGTAGCATGAGCTGTGAGTGAGAATATACATAAGCTCCACATCAATGAGGTAGCTTTTCTTCGTTTCTCTGGAACAAGTGGGGATGGAGAGGCTAGGGTGCTTCTCTGCAAACACCTAAAGGTTTACTGCAGGGACAGTGACTTGAGGGATGGAAGGATGTTCATCCTCAGTCCGCCTATGTTTGTTTCAGCATATAAATCAAGGAGAGTGGAAAGTTTATTGTAACTACTTGGACAAAACTGCAGTCCTCCACCCCACACAGAAAAATTGCTCAGTGTAACTTGTTAGGTGGCAAAATGCAGCAAGTACTGCTTCTTTCCTTATCTCTTCACTGAAACAACACTTAGATGCAAAAGCCAAAAAGGGTTAAGGACCCAGTTTAAGAGCACATAAATGCTTTTCCTAGGGCTTACAGTTTCCACACGAGTTCATCAAAATTAAATCAACTGCTTACAGCATGGTCTGATCAGAAACTTGCATACTTTAAAGGACAGTTTTAATTTCTGGGGCCAACATTAATTATGCACCAGCTGCTGTCTCTGCAATATTGTCAAATAAGTGATAAAGCAGTAAGCACTCCTCATGCTACTGAATTAAATGTAAGAGGGTCGTAACTGTAAATTTACTCAGGACATTAACAAAGTCGCATTCTAAAAAGAAGTTACAGTAATGTACATTAAGTGAAAGTTCAATACATGATAAAAATGAACTATCATATTCACATTCCTAATTGCAGTATAATGCAATATAAAGTGAGCTCCAAAATCTACAAATATTCACATTTTTTATAGTATTTGTAGGCAATTAAAAATAAAACATTGTGGTTCGGGTTTTGGTCTAATTTACACTGCTGCAATCCAGATTAATATAAGCAAGTAGAGTCAGACTGGTAAAAAAAGAAAGAGTTAGATGTTAAGGAAGAATCGGATCCTGTACTGTGTGACTTTTTATTACAAAACATCCTTGAAAAATGTATTTTCTTAAAGCTTCTTAAGGAAGCCATAAGCTCTCTCTTTTGTCAATATAGGAAAGTTAAATGGATGAAATTATAGTTGAATTATTTCAGCTCATAATTATTTAGTTTTTTCATTGTTTTATAAGCTTATTTCAAGACGAAGTAAAAGGAGAAGAGAAAGAAAAAGTGTTTCTAAAAATCTTTCTTGATCAATATTTATTTGCAGAAATACAGGGGTTTTTAGCTACCAGTTCAATTATGGTTCTATAATTTGAGATCAAGCAAAAATTTACCAGAAGTAATCCTTATTTCATATTCAAATACACCAATGACTTTCCTATAAATTATTTCAAATTATGCTATGACAAGACTATTGTACTTACTTTAAAATCTTGAAAAGCAGTCATAACTATGTATCATATTTTCTGAAAAGTAATAAACATAGCTCTCAAGACACAACTTCAGGTTACCTTCCTTTTAAAACTAAGCCTTCTGCTTTTTAAGAATCACCTACTTTTTTTGCCACCAAAAAATATGGAATCATGGAGGCATAATATTTATCATATATGTTACATAGAATTATACAGCTACCACTAAATAACGCACTTAGCACTTAAGCATAAGAATAGTAATTTTTGTTTTTTAGAAGGTACGGCCTAATTTATATGTAATTCCTGCTGTCTTTTCAACAATACTCCATAATCTCTATGGTTTCTTCTAGTTGTACATGTTATTTCTCTTGCCACTGGGAACAATTATTTTATGCCAAGCATAGCTGACTTTTTATGTTTTTCTTTGTTTTATTGCTTTTATCTTGTAACATGATCATTGCCATCTATCCTAGTTTAAATGCACAGATCCATTTTTGGCCTATACAAGGAAACAATATGCAAGTTTTCAAATGCCAATGCATGTAAATAATCACTACAGAAACTTAAGAGATTATTTTTGCTAGAGGAATGCATGCTCCTTTCATTTCCTATTCTCTTTCATCCTAGTAGCTTTTGCTTTGAAAAAAATCTGTGTTTTCAGGCAATAACAAGGGCATAAAGTTATTTTCCACAAATTGTGCAGTTCTAGCAATCCTTGCTTCTTTTAAGCATCTCTGCTGAAGTGGTTGTATAAGCATTTTCCAATTACACATCAAAGTGTTAAGTAGTTCTAATACATGCAAAGGTCACAATGCTATGTACCATTGTGTTAAGTCTTCTCCATCAGTTTCTTATTTGGCATACACCCCATTAACACTGAGAAGAGGAGCAACAAGCCCCTTAATAGTAAACAGGTGTGTACAAAACAGAGGAGAAAAAAATGCCAACAACATGGAAGTAAAGGGGAAGCATTTTAGTTTTTAAATAAGACTTATAGTTGTTTATAGCAAGCCCACAGTTCTGCTCTGTGTTCAGTACATCTCTTACAGGTGTTGGCCTAAAAGGCTCCATTTGCTTCCCTTTCTTCTCTTTCCTCCAAGCAGGCTTCCCATCATTCTCCTGAGCCTCAATGCCCCCAAAAGATGCAACCTCTGTGTAAAAGGACTTTTAATCTTTTTGAAAGGTCCCCTTCCTTCTGTAGCCTCCATTTTTCCTGTTCACACAAAGACAACTTTGCAATTCAATAATACCTGTAGGATGAGTTGTGTAACACTTTTGGGTTGAGTTTCCTCTTCAGTTTGATCAAAGAGGGAGGCAAGGCAGTCTGGGTCAGGTTGGCCTGTGACCAAAGCAGTTCCTTCAGAGGCAGTTGGTGGAACTGCTTGGAAGTGACTTGTAAAAGAAGAGGCAGCAGATTCATCTCTGCCCCAGGAATCACCTCACAACTTCACATGCAGAATGCAATTTCACCTTTTACCCATTTGATGCAGCATGTATGGATGGAAAGTCTGGTACCTTCACTGCACAGCTAGTAAATTTGAATTATATCCTTACAATTAGATGCACCGTGCTCCAAAAGGGCAGATGCAGCCAGATTGCATGTTAAAATGTGTTTATGGTCTAAGTACAACTAACATAACTGATCAGCATGTAGATTATCCTCATGTCTTGCTGTACTTATTTAGCAAATGGGAAACCTGTGTGAGAAAAATCAGATAAAACATTTGTTGGATTACACAACCTTAAGCAAACTCTGTGAATCAGCTTTTGAGAAACTAATGCTCTTAATCTATAGCAGTTTCTTCTTTTTCTGCAGAGGAAAAATGAATAATTTGAGTAATGAATAGTCTGAGTTGTAGAAATAGGAGACTGATGCCTTTCTTTTCACCCTTTAAATAGTTATCTATAATTCTACATAACATTTAACTATAGCACTCTACTTTTCCACTTGTAAACTTGCCTTTCACATCCTTGGAGAAATGCTCATAACTCTCAGCTCACAAGTGTGCTGAAGCACCTGACAACCAGACTGATTTCCTTGCTAATTGATAAGCTTGTCACTGTTACTCAATACTTCAAAATTCATAGCATAGATTTCATCTTCATAAAATAAGATTTCACAAATACATTTGTATATTTTTATATCAGCTGATGACCTTCCACATTGCTTCTCTTCATTACACAGCTGGCCCATTGCAGGGAGTACAGTCAGGGAAAGCTGTTGAATTGATGTTGTTCTTCTAGCTTGATTTTAAGTTTTACATCTGTTCTGGTTTTGGCTGGGATAGAGTTAATTTTCTTCATAGTAGTTAGTATGGGGCTATGTTTTGGACTTGTGCTGAAAACAGTGTTGATAATGCCAAGATGTTTTCATTACTGCTGAGCAGTACTTACACAGAGCCAAGGCCTTTTTTGCTTCTTCCACCACCCCACCAGCGAGGAGGCTGGGGGGGCACAAAAAGTCGGGAGAGGACACAGCCAGGACAGCTGACCCAAGGAATATTCCATACCATATGACATCATGCTCAGTATATAAAGGTGGAGGAAGAAGGAAGGGGGTGATGTTTCGAGTGATGGTGTTTGTCTTCCCAAGTCACTGTTACACATGATGGAGCCCTGCTTTCCTGGAGATGGCTGAACACCTGCCTGCTGATGGGAAGTGGTGAATGAATTCCTTGGTTTGCTTTGCTTGTGTGCATGGCTTTTGCTTTACCTATTAAAGTGTCTTTATCTCAACAGTTTTCTCACTTTCACCTGTCTGATTCTCTCCCCCTTCCCATTGGGGAGGGAATGAGCAAGCAGCTGTGTGGCGCTTAGTTGCCAGCCAGAGTTAAACCACAACAATATCATAACAAAATTGATAATGATAGAAAAGATTTGCAGAGTTAATAAGAGAGGAACCATAAGCAGGAACCATGAAAAGGAAAGGAATAAGAAGGAAGAAGCAGAAAATAATGGGGAGCCAGTCTGCCAAAAGAAATGTGGATGCAGAAAATGGTATTTCCCAGCAAAAATACAAGATGAACAGAGCAAAAACAGGAATCAGAAAGTGGCTTTCAGCCCAACAAGAACAAGGTCCTCAGCCCCTACTGTTTTGTGAGAACTACAGTAGCTCATCAGTATAGTTTTGCAGACCTAAATTTATCAGGGTCTGGGAAACAAGACACTCCCAGTCACCTGATGCATAATGTAAATATCATCCTTTTTCCTCCCATGTATCCACATTAGACATACCCTCTTGCTTTTAAAATGTCTTTTTTTTTTTTCCTATTTCATTTGAAATATAATTGATAAAACAAGATTATTATAATCTTTGGTTTGCCATGAATACATAACCAATGTACATATCTAAATCATTCCCAGCAATACAATGACATCAAGTTGAAAGAAATTAACTTTACCTGAAAAGCACAATATTTTTCATGAATGCTATATGAATTTTGAATAATATTTTCTGATTGTTTAATGCTTTACATTTGTTTGTACTGTGTATGGCACAAAATTAGGAGCTATAAGAGAATTAACCTTATAAGACAATACTTCAAACAAAAGGGAACATAGGTGAAAGATCTAGTATCAAGTATCACTTTGATTTTACTTTCTTGTATTAGTTGTTTGCTTTCTCCTTTCCCCTTGACATCTATGTTTTCAGTATAAGCCTTCTTCCTTTTCTCTTTCTTCAGTTATCTCTTTCCTCCCTCAGTCTTTTCTCTATTTCTTGCTGCCCCTATTCTTTCCTGCTATTTTTAGTTACTCTGCTCCCATGCCTTCTTCAACCATAATTTAGGCTCAGCAAGAGAGCAAAACCAGCTCACACAGGGAAAGAGCTGAAAGGAAAAGAACAATTTTTTTTTTCCCCCTCAGTCTTCCCAAATGACTCCATAGCATTTCCAAGCAAAAATACACTTGAAAGAATGATTTGTTGACATTCACTAGTTTAACAGGGAAAAGTTGCATGTATCTGCTATTTAAGCAGTAATGTGCTTTAGAAATAAATCAGTCAAGCAATGCAATTCTGGTGGCCACACTGGTGAAAGTTTTATTGAAATTGTAATTTATGGCAAGCCTCTATCTCTGTTTATATCTAGTATATAGAAAGTATCTGTGGCTTGCAAAAGATTGGGTTTATTCTTTCTTGGGTGCATATTCTTACCGCTTGTTACAGATGCAGATTCACAAGAACATAAACATGAATGCAAAAAGCTAGTAAATTCTTCTTGGTCACCACTTACATCTATTAGTTGTGTTTTGGACTAAACAAGTGACAAAAAGTTGTAGAAATACTAGCTACAAAAAAGTAAGACAAATTTTCAAGAGATGCTTGATGTTCGCATTAATTTATTATATGCCCTGATTTTTATGTAGTACAGAGTTTAAAATGGAAACATTTTCTTCTAGAAAAAGCTTTCTTAGACCAGCTTCACCTCAAAGGGTAGATTCAGTATGCTGCAAGTGCAGAAGTATGTCATTCCAGTTTGCATAATATTAAAGAGAAAAATGAGCAGCCCCTTTATCCACCCCAAAACTGTACTTTGAACAGAAGCTTTCAGCTTGGTAAGGAAAAGTAATTTTGAGAAAATCTAGTACCAATTATTTTCAAAAATCTCAAAATTTTGGGTTACTAAGTTTATTTTTAATACCTAGCTGGGTATTAATACCAGCAGTTTTGAAAAACATTGGGATCTCTTTTGTACATATACTGCATTATCAGACAGAAAATGGTTCCAGCCTTCAATAGAGAATAGAGCAGAGAGATGAAAAAAGCCACTAGACAGGAAATAGTCAGGAGAAGTACAGTATCTTTTGCATATCCTAATTTAGCAGTTTGTAACCATCTTCAAGCAGCAACCACGTTTCAGTTCCCAAGTGTTCAAAACACAGGTCATCCTATTAATAATTTTTCTAATTATTTTCATATTATACATTATATCCAGTATAAGCACATACTTGGAGAAATGTAAAATCATGTATGATTTTACACAGGATTATCTTTCCATACCCTGGAAAGACTGGAGAGAAGCATATTTACAAAAAGGATATGAATATTTATGCATTTTAACATGGCAAGATAATTGTCATTTTTAAGTGTTGTTAATGCTGGTTTCTCAGTATTTACAATAAAGTATATGGTAAAGCTGTGGAATAACCATTTTACATTTAAAGATTCTCTGTGGAATTAAGGAATAATGAAAAAATCACTCCAAAGAAAATAAATGCAGGAAATGTTTTCTGTTCTATTCCACAGAAGCAGCTATTTGAATGCTAAGATGTTTATAAAATAATCAACTTCCATTTTTAT
The DNA here is from genome assembly GCA_013401275.1 of Pandion haliaetus. Lineage (NCBI taxonomy): Eukaryota > Metazoa > Chordata > Aves > Accipitriformes > Pandionidae > Pandion > Pandion haliaetus. The sequence goes on along the minus strand of VYZV01006037.1, from coordinate 4,151 downwards.
CTGTAGATGTTTCTGAGCTAAGTGGTGCAGTTGACATGCCTGAGGGACAGGGTGCCATTCAGACCTGGACAAGCTCAAGAAGTGCACCTGTGTGAACCTCATGGGGTTCAACAAGGCCAAGTGCAAGGTCCTGCACATGGGTCAGGGCAACCCCCAGTATCAATACAGGCAGGGAGACGAAGGGACTGAGACCAGCCCTGCAGAGAAGGACTTGGGGGTATTAGTGGGTGACAAGCTGGACATGAGCCAACAATGTGCGCTCACAGCCCAGAAAGCTAATTGTATCCCGGGCTGCATCAAAAGAAGTGTGGCCAGAAGGTCGAGGGAGGTGATTCTCCCCCTCTACTCAGCTCTTGTGAGACCCCACCTGGAGTACTGTGTTCAGCTCTGGGGCCCCCAACATAAGAAGGACATGGAGCTGTTGGAGCAGGTCCAGAGGAGGGCCACGAAGATGATCAGAGGGATGGAGCACGTCTCCTATGAAGAAAGGCTGAGAGCTGGGATTGTTCAGCCGGGAGAAGAGGAGGCTCCAGGGAGACCTTATAGCAGCCTTCCAGTAAGGGGGGGGTTATAAGAATGATGGGGACAGACTTTTTAGCAGGGCCCGTTGCAATAGGACAAGGGGTAATGGTTTTAAACTAGAAGAAGGTAGATTCAGACTAGAGGTAAGGAAGAAATTTTTATGATGAGGGTGGTGAGGCACAGCAACAGGTTGCCCAGAGAGGTGCCAGGTGCCCCACCCCGGAAATGTTCAAGGCCAGGTTGGTTGGGGCTCTGAGCAACCTGATCTAGTTGAAGATGTCCCTGCCCATGGCAGGGGGGTTGGACTAGTTGATCTTTAAAGGTCCCTTCCAGACCAAACTGTTCTATGATTTTAATAAACCAACTCTAGCAGACTGCCTACATGTAATTAAACAAAAGATTGTTGTTAATAATGGTAGATATTTAAGTGAATTGTACAGAAGGATAAACAACTAAAATACTTCAAATTGACCTGCTTGGAGCTTTTTTTTTTTTATAGTACCTGTTACAAAAGTAAAATGAAATGACATAATAGAGCTTTAGCATATCAAATGTCTTTTGGAAATGGCTTGCAAATTGCTAGCTGTCATGTATGACAAATATATACCTTTGGTGTTACATTGCCCCTGTCTTTGATGAAGCTTCTCAGAGAAAGACATGATCATAATTACAGTAAAAGCACAAAATCCAATGCAATACTACTTCTTTTAGTAACAGATCAGCATTACTTGTTGCGTGACTAAGCTTTCTTCCCCCACCTTTCCCACAAAATGATGCATACCACCATTTCTAGATTTCTCAGAATCATAATCCAGTGCATTTCAGTAAAAAGTTAATCAAATAATTTTAATTGTGAAGTATACAGTATATTTCTGAGCATTAGGCAACTGAGACCAGTGTATGCAGATACACACGTTTTACTTTTCTCAAATGAGTCCAAGTATTTCTCCTCCCCTTGCTGGCTCACTGCACTACTTCAGGATAAAGTTACACACTATCAGGTTATGTTAAATGACAGACTTAAATACCAACATATTCAAGATATTAGAAATAAGTAGCCAAAACGCTAGGAAGCTAAAAATTTCTGAAAGAGAAAAAAAAAAAAAAAAAAAAAATCTATCTTATGATCCTCTTAATATGATGAAAAGCATAGGTCTGCTTAAAATCTTAACATGCAAAGTAGTCTCCAGGCTTTTTTTGCTTTTGTGGTCTGTGGAGTAGTCATTACAGTACATGATATTCTAAGCCAATGAGGTCTGATTTCATAAAATAACTTCTGAGCCCTTAAAGCAGCTCACGTGAGCACATGGTCAACAAGCAGTTCAGAGCATTTGCTAAAGTTAAAAAGATATTTGCACGTTACCATAAATAACTGTCCTTCCTCTCAACCTAGATTACAAGAATTTGAACTTCCTATTGTACTTTTTTCTCACAATCAAAACTTTTCCAGCTTTATTTTCTCTGAATATAGTCTAGCTAAGACCTGAGTTTATTTTTTATGTAGTTAATTCTGGAAGTATCACATGGATTATCTTGAGTACTCTCAACTACAGAAGAGTGCCCTTCGCCATTTATGTTCAGTAGTGGGTTTGCCATGACTGAGATGCAGTTGCAATCAGGATAGAACAGCTGTAAGCAAGCACAACTCTTTATCACAAGATCTGTGGTCATGCTAAAGCTGGTCACTAACACAGGAGGCAGTTAGCACACACTTCCACATCTCTCCTCTTTGATAAGTGTACCTCTGACAGGGATAACAGTAGTAGCACTATCATTTTGTCAAACATGAAAGGACTATGCACATGTGATTTGATGTGCATGTTTTCCCAACATGTGAGGCTGATCAGCTTCAATAAAATTATTATAGAGAATGCTGTTACTTCTAAAATAATTGTCTACTTTTTCAACCTTTCCATGGGCAATGATGGTATTTTTTTTGATTCTGCTATGTTCACATCATCTGGGTATTCTAGCGCTGCCCCTCCTCAGATCTCTGTGCAGGTGGGCTATGACCAGTAGCCACATCACCAACAACTATTTTGCCTCTCTTTGACCAGAAGTCATAGTAACAGTCACTCAGACAGCAACAAGCAGACTGGTATGTGATCTAAAACTATATAGGGCATTTCTCCTTAAGACATTAGGATTATGCCCCTAAGGATTAAAAAAAAAAAAAAAACCAACAAAAAAACCCCAAAAAACAACAAAACAGGAAAGCAAAATTCAGACCTTACACTACTGAGAACTTGCCTCTGACTTCAGTCACATCAGGACTTGTCCCTTTAAAAACAGATTTTCATCTTTATCCTCCATGAAGTGTTTATTGTGCAAGTTTAATTACAGGGGAAAAAAAACAAAACAAAAAAACCCACAAAAAACAATGTGTTGTTGCAGCCATATAGAAATGTTAATCAGACATTTCTCTTTTGCATATATAATGCTGGCTGTTCAAGACAATAATCTTTCACTCTCCTACATACACACATTGGAGGGGAGCTTTGCCAGGTTTCACAGTCTATTTATAGATGGAAATTGTATTTTCATTTTCTGAGGCTTATAGAGAAAGGAATGTTACTCTAACAAAATGCAAGTTGTGTATCTGTCTTTTA
>VYZV01006036.1:8426-20625 GCA_013401275.1 Pandion haliaetus | reverse complement strand
CAAGAAATGGCAAGTGCATTCAAAGCAGAAGTACCCAATGTCCCGCTCAACTTCTGATCATCTCAGAAGCAGAGATTCCTTCCGAAAGAAGGGAGTCCTGATAGGTGCCCCTTTCACTACAAAGGGTAAAACTGTTTTGACGCTATGGCTTCTCCAACCCAATTCTAAAAGTTCTGGGGGAGACAAAGACATGAACACAGTTCTGGTGTCCTATCTCCCTTCTGTACATGACACCGCACAACAGGGGGGCAGCTTAGAGTACACTGCTTTGTCTCAGTAATTTGGATACTGCAGGCCTGATTATAAAAGATTCCAGTGGGGCAACCCACCTACACACTACCATTTTGTCAAAAGAAGTGATCAAAAAACCTTCCCATGCTCTAGAACTAAATAATAATCTGTTCCTTGATTGAAATTTTCCTTCCATCTGGATTAAAGTCTCTTTGCTCCATTTTGTGTACCTTGAGAAGCTCAAGTGTCACAAAGGAAATGGATTCTTGACAGCAGACAGTCCTGCAAAGGACTTAAGAATAAATGTAAGTGAACATGACAAATGATTTAAATGTGATGTCTTTTCTACAAATATTGCATGTCCCAGTATTAAAAAAAAAAAAGACAGCCTGAATTAATTAAAAGTCTTCATATCCTCTCCTTCAAAACACCCTCCTTCTAAGAACTCTCTAAACCTTAATGCTTTATTTATCGTTTAAAGGTTGTTTTAAGACCTATATTCTTAAAATATATGCCTCTTTCTACTTCTCCTAGAAACCCCCCATTCTCAGGAGTTTATTGTAGGACCTTACTATGTATTTTCTCACATTTCACTTAAGCATAAAAAGGAGGATGATAACTGACATCAATGGATGCATCTGCAAGAAGTTCAACTCTCCCTCCCCTTTTCTCATACTAAGTCTCTTTCATGCTTAAAATAGGACACAAAGTTTCCCTCTATTTTTCAGTGTCTTCAACCAAAAGCCTTCTTGAAACTGGTAACTGCTTGTGCAAAAGTGTTCACACTACAGCACAGGTAAGCATCTGCACATGGTAAGTTTTAACTTTGGATTACAACTACTACTACGCACTTTCAGTTGGTTCAATATACTGCACTCAAAATTTTTGGATACTGCAGTCTATCCAAAATTTACCAAAATCTGTCCTATTGCCCCACCCCTACACAATTCTCAATAACTTTATTAGTAAAAGACTGCCATCTCAAAATACATGCTCTTTCACAAAGTATCAACTTTCAGTAGCCTTAATTTTATGTGTGGGCTTACCAAAGCAAATGGAAAGAGTGACTTCACGGTCAAAAAACAGCAGAAAGGTTTCATGAGGAAAGCCTGCATACTGGAAAACGGAAAATAAGAAGGGTCATTCAAGGTCTGGAGAGAATATATGAATTACTATGTAACGTAAAATAGAGCTGTTTTCTATTGGACTTTTTGAAGTCAGTGTACAGAACAGCATCTCTTTAAATAAGCAAAATGTTCCTAAAGTAAAGAATCAGCAGTGCTCACTGCACAATGTGACTGTCAGAAGGAGTTTTCAGCTGGAAAAAAATTACAGCCTAGTCTGGGAAGAAAACTGATATTCACTCACTGCACAGCACCTTATTGCGTGTAAACTTGACGGTTTTCAATTAACCCCCAGCTAGTGCTGTTTTTAAAAATTATGCCCCTGAAAAATGCATTGCAAAGATCAGCTTCCCCTTATGCAACTTCTATAGAATACAAAGTGCATAACTGCCCAACAACATAAATATGAAGCACTGTAAATGTCCAGCTGACAAGCAGCACATTCAGCCAAAAAAACCCAATTTACGGGGGAGGGGTACAGGGGAGAAAAAGAAAAAAAAACATACTATGACAGAACAGAGTATATTAAGGAAGTGTCACGCCTATCAAGAACTGGCTATCAATTCCCAAACACACATTGACACAAGGAATCAGATTATAACCTATGGCTCCACTACTGACTTTTGTAGTATTTGTCAAACATACTTTTTAAATAGCAGTACCCCAAACTCTTCACACAGGCCACCAGAATTTACTGCTTTTGGATGTACAGTCCAAAAACCAACTCAGCATAATAAAAATTCTGAAGGTTATATCAATGTAATCTGTGTAGCTTTCAAATGTTATATAGCACTTCCATACTGTGTCCTGGAAAAACATGAAGCCATTATTTCTCCCCAGTAATAAATCATCTAAGCACTGTAGTACTTTCTATAATGGAAGAGCTACATGCTGTATCTTCCATTACCTTCCAGTTTAATTAAATGTTCCTTGAATAAATCTTATGCTTACACTCTTGTGACATGCTACCAGCTCCGACTTCTCCATTTATAAACTGACTGGATTCAGTCCAATCATCCCTGCTTATTGTACCTGTCACTCACAGAAAACTCCAGACTCTTAGAATCAGTCCTCTTTGGTCCTTCTTTGCTAATTATTAATTTCGTACGTCTGTAGAACTGAATTAATTATATGAGCTAGGTACCAACAGACCTCTTTTAGCTTGCTTATTTAGAGTGGCCAAGAGGTTGAAGGAGGACAGGACACCAACATTCCTTGAAGTGAAACTACTAGAAAAAATTCAATTTACTAAGCAGGAATACATGCACTTGATTTAGTTTCAGTTTTCAATTAGGCAGAAAGCATTGGTTCAGGAAGCATGAAAAGCCTCCTCTTTGCCTCTGAATATAGAATCTTCTTACTTATCTACCCTGACAGCATAATAGCAGTATGGGAAGATGACTTCAGACAAGTTAGAGCAATTATAAAACATGAGCATCCTTCAAATGGCTACACATTTCTAGTCCACTGAAAAAACATGATGATTTAAGCTAATCTGTTTTACTTAGAACAGACAAGAGGAGAACGTATGTTCAACTGTAATCCTTCAGCAGATGAAGGGATATCTTTCAGAGGAGATGCAGTAACAGTTTAAATCACTGCTATGTTAATGTTAATGATTAACAGTCATCTGACCAAATGCCACAATGCAACCTGGGAAGAGAAGGCATCAAGTGCCATAAAAGTTCTTCCAGATCACGTCAGCACCTAATAAAACAGAGTAAGGATAAACAGTAAATCACATACCACTGGCAGTAAACCTATATAAAGTGGTATTTTCCTTTCCTGAACCAACACTGTTACCAGGAATTTTTATAATGTTGTATTTTAATATGCACTCCATGATGATTGGGAGTCATCCTAACTTTTCATGACGATAAGAACAACAAAGTAATCTACTTTCATTAAAAACCTCCCTACAAATTCCCTTATATTGCATCTCCATTATATTAACCTAGTGGAGTTCGTAGGGCTTTTATATTTCTTGCTCTTAAAAGGGAGAAGAGACACATTCTGTATACACTTTTAAAATACTTTTAACAACCTGGGCATCTAGATGAAATTCACAAAACTCTCTCAGAAGCAGTTTAAAAGCAGGTATTACAGAAATTACTTAATACTTCAATGGCTCGAGTTAACACTCAACGTACCAGTGTTGGAATTAAACCACCAGTTAAACTGAAGGTCCTTAACACCACAATTTCTGTTGATCTGTGGAAAATTAACTGGAAACAAGCATTGTCATAGAAGTCACTATTGGGTTTCTTGGACTTTCTAATCCATCATAATGCAGCTAGCACCAGACAATTTAGATGTACTAAATTCTGTTTCAGAACGGCATCACCCTCAATTAAAGAAAATAAAATCAATTACGTGCAGAACATACTTCAGTAATATTTAACTTCATTTTCCTCAGGATGTCTAATATGATACACTGCTACATCAAGGAAATAAATTTTGCATTTGTATCAGATCCAGTGATAGCAGAAACCACTTTTGCAGCAATTCATCAAGATGGTCAGAGTCTACATGTGCACTACTTTATCTTCCATCCGAATCAGTACAGCTCAGTGTCATGGTTTAAGTCCAGCCGGCAACAAAGCACCATGAAGCTGCTTGCTCACTCCCCCCTCCCCCGCCCCCAGCCCCAGACACGGTGGGATGAGGAGGAGAAAGTATAAAGAAAAGCTTGTGGGTTGAGACAAGGACTGGGAGGGATCACTCACCGCTTATGGTCACCGGCAAAAGACGGACTCAACTTGGGGGAAAAAGCAAAATCAATTTAATTTACTACCAATCAAATCAAAACAAGGATAATGAGAAGTAAAACCAAATCTCAAAACACCTTCCCGCCACCCCTCCCTCCTTCCCGGCTCAACTGCACTCCCGGTTTTCCCCACCTCCAGCCCTGGCAGTGCAGGGGACGGGGAATGGGGGTTGGGGTCCGTTCATCCCACCTTGTCTCTGCTGCTCCTTCTTCCTCAAGGGGAGGACTCCTTGCTCCTCCCCATCTCCGGCATGGGGTCCTCCACAGGAGACAGTTCTCCTTGAACTTCTCCAGCGTGGGTCCTTTCCGTGGGCTGCAGTCCTTCAGGCACAGGCTGCTCCAGCGCGGGCTTTCCCGGGGAGTCGCGGCCATCTTTGGGGCCATCCCCCTGCTCCGGTGTGGGCTCCTCCTCGGGCTGCAGGTGGGCATCTGCTCCCCTGCTCCCCTCCCTGGGCTGCAGGGGGACAGCCTGCCGTCTCCCCAGGGGCTGCAGGGCCATCGGCCTCCTCAGGCGCCCCTCCTCCCCCTCCTTCTTCACTGACCTCGGGATCTGCAGAGGGGTTCCTCCCACATTCCAATCCCCCCACTCCCTGCAGGTTCCCCTTCTTCAATCTGTTCTCCCAGAGGCGCTGCCACCGTCACTGACTGGGTCAGTCTGGGCCAGAGGCAGGTCCGACTTGGAGCCGGGAGCTTCCAGCAGCTTCTTACAGGAGCCACCCCTGCGGCCCCCTCCCCTACTACCAAAAAAACCCTGCCACACAAACCCATAAGACTCAGTTAATAAGCTAGGAATTTTAATCTAATTAGTACGGGTAATAGAAGCCCTGTAATCTAGTGTTGCTGTTTACTTGGATATTCACAATGTACTCAGAAATTCTTCACTTGAGCAAGGCTTACAAATCATTAAGTTCCAAAAGAACTGGTGAAATTTGAGGAGTCATCACAACTATACTGAAAAGTAAAAATTCATTTTATCACCACCTGTTATGGCTTTGTGTGGTGCGGGGTTTTTTTTTTGGTGGTGGGGGAGGGGGCTGCAGAGGTGGCAACTGTAAGAAGCTGCTGGAAGCTTCCCCGGGCTCCAANAGGAATCTTCCCCCTGAGGAAAGGAGAGGCAGAGACGATGTGTGGTGGGCGAGCTGACCCCTCAACCCACATCCCGTTCCCCTGCGCCGCCGGGGGAAGGAGGTAGAAAGCACTGGGAATGGAGCTGAGCCGGGAAGGCGGGAGGGGTGGGGGGAGGTGTTCTGATGTTTGGTTTCCCTTCCTAATACCCTTGTGTGTTTGATTTGATTTGATTTGTAGTCAATTAAATGGATTTTGTTTCTTCCCCAAGTTGAGCCTGTCTTTTGCCTGTGACCGTAAGTGGGGAGTGATCCCTCCCAGTCCTTGTCTTGACCCACGAGCCTGCCTTTGGATTTTCTCCTCATCCCAACGTGGCCAAGGAGGGGGTGGGGAGTGAGCGAGCAGCTTCGTGGTGCTTTGTTACCGACTGGGCTGAAACCGAAACCACACCACCACCACAGTGGAACCTAACCCACTAAAAACCATTTTTAATTTCATTCTAAAACCAGGCCTATGAAGCAGAAAGAAAAATACTTTCTTAATGCATGCACCAATGTATGCTGGGGCCCCCCAGCTGGAAAGCTGCTTTGTAGAAAAGAACCTGGAGGTCCTGGTGGACACCAAGCTGAACATGAGCCAACAGTGTGCCCTTGCCACGCAGAAGGCTAATGGTACCCTGGGCTACGTTAGGAAGAGCTCTGTCAGCAGGCTGAGGGAGGTGATCCTTCCCCGCTACTCGGCACTGGTAAAGCCACACCTGGAGTGCTGTGTCCAGTTCTGGGCTCCCCAGTACAGGAGAGACACAGAAATACTGGAGAGAGTCCCACAAAGGGCCACGAATATGATGAAGGGACTAGAGCACCTCTCCTGTGAGGAAAGGTTGAGAGAACTGGGACTGTTTAGCCTGGAGAAGAGAAGGCAAGAATGGGGATTTTATCAATGTGTACAAATACCCAAAGGGAGGGTACAAAGAGGATGGAGCCAGACTCTTCTCAGTGGTGCCCAGTGACAGGACAAGAGGCAGTGGGCACAAACTGAAACACAGAGGTTCCCTCTGAACATCAGGAAGCACTTTTTTACTGTGAGGGTAACTGAGCACTGGCACAGGTTGCCCAGAGAAGTGATGGAGTCTCCCACCTTGGAGACGCTCAAAAGCCATCAGGACACAGTCCTGGGAAAGTGGCTGTAGGTGCACGGACCTGCTTAAGCAGGGAGGTTGGACCAGCTGACCTCCAGAAGCCTCTTCCAACCTCAACCATTCTGTGTGATTCTCTGAATTTTGCGCAACTACAACCACAGCGTAAATTAAGCAACTTATCAAAATCCAGACGAGCCGATGCACAGAATCAGTACCTAAACTCATGTCCTGTGTTCCAGTCCAGTGCCTGAGCCACATGAGGGATCACACAGCTTTACTGCTCCCAACTACAAAGACTTGCCTACTAGAAAAAAGCCAGACTACTAAAATACCACACCGTGACATGTCTTGCACAACTCCTGCTTTGCTCATCAAGCCTGTTCCTTGACTTTTTCTGGACCAGAAATATTTCACAAATCAAGAAGGTTTTCTTAGTAGTCCGAACAGCCTTCTAAGGTACCATGTTTTACACAAGTTTATTCCCGTCACATTCTATCTTTTTCCTGTAGGGGTAAAGGACAACATATAACCCAAAAGTTCCACTTTACAAACTCCTCAACTACTCTCCATTTTCTTACCTGCTGAACTTTTATTTACTCTGGCTATTAAAAAAACCAAACCAAAACCAACCAAACCAACCAACCAGAAAAAAAAACCAAACAAAAAACCCAAACACAAACCCAAACCCAAAACTAACCTAGATGAGTCATTTCATTCTATAGTCTTGCTCAGACACTACAGTTAAGATTTCTGCTCTTGAGCAGTAATGATGCTCATCAACTATCACAAGTTGTCCATAGCTGCCAAGACAAGTTATTTTTTCAAGGTAAATTCTACATGGGTATCCAGAGTATTAGCATCTTCAGCATCTTAGGAAATATCACATCCATTTGACAACTATCCACCTCTGTTTTGTTTTCATTCTCTAACACATACAGCTCTACTTTGCACTATGCCTTCATTAGCCCTGCTGAAACTGTTATGCAGAAAACAGTCACAACATTCTTTTGCTGGAGAGAAGTTGGTTTTATAGCAGCTATTTAAGAACTGTTTTTTTCTTAATGAAGTATGCAGAAAAAATTAATCAACACTAACGTTCAAAAGAGTACTAGAGAAATACTGTGTTTTATTTAAAAAGATCAAGTTGATAATGACATCCTTCCTATTAAATACACCCTCTCAGTAACACAGTGCAAACAGAAATGCCACTAAGCATTCTGATTTTGGGATGCACTGAGCAACCACAAGTCCCTCTTACAATTAGGAGGAGCTGTGGATACCAGTCATTTATTTTGTAATGTCAAAATTACTGCTCCAATTTGTATAAAATGCTGCTGCCTTAAAACATAGTAATGGATTGCTGATCACCATAAAACATCCTCCTCTTTTCTCAAATAGATAGTAAGTATAGTGAAAAAGGGGGGGAAAAATATGCCTGGACAGACCAAATATAAATAAGGATTTGAAGAAAAAACTTTTAAAGGTTTCCTGACATTAGAAATCTGCGCTGACTTGCTCAGTAGCAAAGCTCTGACACATAAGAGAACTACCGGCAGCTTTGACCACCACTACTTTACTTCCACGCTCAGCTCCTAGAGGGAGGGGAGAAAAAAAATCATTGCATATCAATAGCTTCTACTTCTTCCAGCATAAGCTTTCACCAATAATGAAAGGGGCGGTTCTGCCTTCCCACATTCACTTCGCTCACTCTTATGTTGACTCCACTGGCCCCATGAAAAAACAGCAATGGCTTTTCAGCCAATTAGTTCTTTCACTACCACCTAGGTGTACAATCATTAGCATCAAAACGAGGATGGAAGGTACAGGACTAACCTTTTCAGCATACGGCACAGACTTATGTCAGATGGCAGTGCCAGTGGAACCACACACTGCAGTATCTCAATACTGACTGGGCTGCTCATCAGACTCCTGCTGCTCACCTGCAAGATGAAGACCACCACTGAATATATTGTCTCCAGTCTTTCTTCTCCTCAATGACTTCTAGGAAGCAGAGCAGCACACTAAATGCAATCCAATCAAACTAATTCACCCTAACCATAATTTTTGAAGACTGGTTAAAAAAATTGCCTTGGTCTCTTGAAAAGAGAGCAAGTCTATTCTCCACTAAGCCAGGAACTGCCATTTAGCAACAATCTGAAGGCTCTTGAATAACAGAATCCTTAAGAACCTGCATGGTTCTTTAGTTTCACTGTAATATCTAGGGGTCTTAGTGGGCAATATTCTAAGCAAATGGTGCATGCTGGTTTCCTCAGAGCACTTGGGCTAGTTATGCATGCATAGTTGATACTACATTCAAGCTCATCAGAAGCTGCAACTAAATGAAATCTCTTTAGAACAGAAAATACATGGCATGAGTCAATGGATTTCTCAGATATAAAGAAGTGATTCAGGCACAGTAAACACTTTTGCTGCATGACTCCAGGGTCCTCAGAGGCATATTATGTCACTTCATCTCAATTAACCTCCCAAGAAAGCAATTCAGATCTGAGCAAGAGAGAGGAAAAAAAAGATATTACTGACAACACACAAAAGCCTACTCTGATGTCATAATGCTGTATTACTTGAGTCATAGGCAGATTTCCTGGAATTCAGTTTTGAAGCAGGAAAGCAGACAAAGAGTACAGAATTAAGAACAGCTACCTGCTGTGAGTCAGAGGAGAAATTATTTCAGATGCCGATGAAGTTATCACAACTGCTGAAAGTTAAAGAAGCTTTCCAAACTGCATCTTAACACATTATTCAGCTTTGAAATGTTCCCCATCTCAATTTTGCACATACTGCAAATGAAGAATGCAATAGTTCTAACTCTCTCACAGTAGCTTCTGGGTCACAAGACGGTTTTCTATGTCCTTACTTGCAAAAAAGACAATTTACTGTAAACTCATAGATGCCATTACCTGTTCTGATGTTGTTGTTCCAGCACCACCCTTGACGTAGCAGCACTGACAGAAATAACCATCAGTACTCTGTTACATTATTTTAAGACACTTTTTTCATTATGCTACACTGCATTCCACACAAGAAAATTCAGTACTTCCTTTGAAGCAGGAATACTTTTGGGTTGCATGAAGCTACCGGTCTGTGATAAGGGGTCAAAAGGACAACTCACTACATGCAAAGACCTGTAGGGTTCTAGCAACACTGAGAAATTCTTATTAGTAGAGAGACTACCTTAAACATAAAATACATTAATGATAAAATCACTAACCTTAACAAAACCAGGCTTTAATGGCATTTGGACCAGATACTCAAAATGTCTATAGCAATCCAGCATTATAGCACCAGTGCTTTCAAATAAAATTAAAATAACCCTGATGCGGTCAGGATACAAGAGCACATACATTTCTGAAGTTCTTATGCAGATCTTTCCAAATAATAATTGTAGGAGGAAAAATACAGTTTTTCATACCAAACCACTGTATCAACTCCAGCAGGGAGCTGTTTCAGCTTGACTGCCAACTGGTACCTCTTTTAGTCCAAGCCCCCAGCACAGAGAGGTCCACACTACAAAACTCTCTTCACAACTAGCACTGCCTTCTCACTAGCAGATGAAACACAGATTCCAGACCACCTGAATGCAAACTAAGCCCAAACTGCTGCTGCAAAGGACAGTCCCATCCTTCCCACACACTCTTGTAGCCTTTTTGCCATCCAGGTGAGCAGTCCCATGGTCTCCCCACAAGCTGGACAAGGTAATTCAGCTGAAAGCTGAAGCACTGTTTCACCCAAAATTTGTTTAAAGCCAGATCAGTTTCCCAATCCAGCCGATTCTATGACTGCATAATTGCTACCACTAGCACGACAGAGGCATTAGGATAAAGCAGCCTGGAGTGGGTGAAGAAGGATCAGGAAACTGCAGTCTGAGCAACATGGCAAAGGAAAGGGTGTTCAGACCTCTTTAAGATTTCATTTCAAGACTTTGGCCCAATGACAGTTTAAGAAAGTATTGTCCCTCAACTACTCATTTTGCCCTTGCAGAGCAGACAAGCAGAAAAGAACACGCACCCACAACTGATCTTTTGTGATATGAAATCTAGCTGCTTAGTCTACCACCAATGGAAGCGTCTGAAGGGGGCAGAGCAGATTTTACCACAGCCACATTAAACCCGTTGGCTACCACACCCCCAAGTTCTCCTCTTGGACACAAAGGTAATCCCTGTAACACAAAACACAGATGTACAAGTGAGGTATGAAAGCTTGTTGCCTTGCTTTGCATGCTATAATTTTGTGGGCAAGGACTATGTGCTTTCCAGGACTATCTGCACTGTACCTGTCATTTAAATTCTGATGAAAAAGAGTAAAAAACTGTTGCAGTGAATGATATTATTTTATCATGTCTGTAATGAAGACATGTCTGTTTTCAATCAAGGCAGTTATAAACTTCTCCTGCAGTGTACTCTATCACCGTTTGTCGCCTAAGGGCGAAGGGTAGATAGCACTGCATCAAACAGCCGGGAAAAACAATCATATTCTGTGCTCCATTACTCATGTTAACACACTCTCTCGACATCAGACATTTTAGATTGTACTGGTTAGTGCTGACTGTGGACTATAATGCAACTTTGACACGTGAGATATCCTGCAGTCAGTTCCCCATAATTAATAAATGGCGTCCTGTTTTTGTTATGCAGCATATATGATTTACAGGATTAACAATTGGTATAGACATGAAGAAATAATGTACTACACAGAGGAACTAGAGAAGGGCTAAAGTTTCCTCTTTCTACACTGACTATTGATAACTTCTAGCCTACACCACGGCAGACCCACTCTTGCCAGAGCGGCTCCATGCTGCATTTCTTCATCCCAGTCCTAAGTCTGAGTCGGGAGCGTGGGGAGGACAGGGAAGAGAAGAAGAAGAAGAAGAAACAAAAAAAAAAAAATCACACCTCTTAAATGAAGAAGGCATACAGGTAAATTTGAAGTTGGATCTTGCTTTACAGGTGGTTCTACTTTCTGCAGGGGGTTAAACCTGATGACCAAAAGTCTCTTCCAATGTAAATTACTACAATTTTATGCAAAGGAAACACGGAGCTTAAAGGTTAAAGTTCTCAGAACAGGGATTGTGTCCCAGGCTTTGAGACAACTTCCTGATTTTGGACAGAAGTACAATTGCTTCCATGTGCTTTACTTGTGGTTAAACATAACAAAGATGATGTTACCTGGTCTCACTACAGCCTGAGGGAAGAAACTCAGTTTCACTTGTATACATACCTCCCAAATCCTTTTCAGTGTCACTGCTTTCCAGAATACCTTCCCATTTTACAGGCATGGACTACATGTATTGGGACATACTGTTTTACATTTGGCCGTGTTAAAACATTTCATTTGAATGAGCTCAGCTTACCGAGTAAGCCAGGTACTGTCCTGATTACCTTCTCCTCAGTACTACAGGTTGGCGCATGATCCATCATTGGCTTATCTTATACTGTCAATAAAAACAGTGAACTGCATTAGGCTGCTAAACCCAGTAAAGATGTACTTTAAACCATCCTCTCGAATAACTAATGCCCTTCAACAGCTATGAAACAGGCCTGAACACTTGTGGTTTCTTTAACCAGAGAAGGTGGCTAAAGAAAGGTAGTTAAATTTCATGTTTAATGTGTACAAAATCCTAAATTTGCACACATTGCAGAATTCTAAACATATTACTTCTCTAAAGATGATTCTATTGACTAAATCTGTAATCGCNGCACAGAATTATAATGCAGGCATCCTACACTGGATGTTCTTTACATTATCTGGAAACTACTGCAAGCCTAAGACAGCTGTCAGCTAGGGAAGTTCTCCTGCTTGCCCTTCTTAAAAATTTCACAGCATTAGATTTCCTTTTTTTTTTTTTTTTTTTTTTAA
>VYZV01006035.1:3055-28066 GCA_013401275.1 Pandion haliaetus | reverse complement strand
TTAAAAGATAACTTGGGCAATTTGTCCCTAAATCACTGTCTTCAGTTTTTACTTAACAATCACATATGTGCTTAGTTTTAGAATAGAATAGAATAGAATCATTTAGGTTGGAAAAGACCTTTAAGATCCTCGAGTCCAACCATCAACCATGCCCACTAAACCATGTCCTGAAGTGCCTTGTCTACACACTTTTTGAATACTTTCAGGGATGGGTTTTCATCTGGCAGAGCTGCTCAGTGTACTTCTGGGTTAGGTAGAAAGATGGCTTGGCAGATTTGCAGCATGCATATGCTGTCAGATTTGGGTCCTTCATACAAATACTTGAGTTAGCTGTCAAACCTATTAGGTTAGGTACTGCTGTCAGCACCAAGTGGCATGGAAAAATGCCTCTTTCACTTTGTGTTGATCCTGTGCCATTGCTTGGTAGGATACTGAGAGAGGGGAGCTCAAAACTGACTTGTGTGCCTCTCCCTGTGCATCTGCAGCATACAGGTATCTCACATATCTAGGGAGTGGAGAACATATTCTAGAGCTTACCTATGGTATTTTTTCAGGCAAATTTTTGATTAAAAGATCTTTCCCTCTGCAAAAACTCTTCCCCTCCAAAAGTTAAAGGAGCCCAGAAAAGTCAAAATGCACAAGTGAAAAGGAAAAGCTACTTGACAGTTTTTTATTCTGAAATGCTGTTTTGGTACCCTGAAATTTTTTGTGGTCTTTCTAATAACCCAGATCTTCTTAACTGATTTTTATTCTAAAAATAAAAGTTATGATCCATTGGCACAATTTTTCTTCCAGAAAGCACAAATACTTCTCACCTCCAGACATGCTTTGCTTAATCCAGTATGCCCCAGTCCCTGTTCAATTTTCTCTGAGTACCTGTGAAATTTTCTGATGAACAAATTCATGGGATAGGATTGAGTATCAACAATTGGTTAAAAGAAATTTTAAAACTGACAGCTTCAATCTCAACCTCAAGCAGGGTTGGATGTTAAAGAAAAGGAAGAACTAGCATGTGGTTGACTTGAGGAGAATGGAGATGAAGATAATGTCAGCATCAGAGAAGTCCATTTCAAATAAATTGTTAACAATTCAGAGGTCATTCCTTTTTCCTATTGCTTACTGATGCACATTTCATATTTCACAGAACTTGCATTTCTGAAGCCCATATTCAGACCCTTGTGAAAAGCAGCTTGCAGAGAGGACTGCTACCAGTGGCAGGAATGTGACCCTTGCAAGAGAAGACCTACACTTGACAGTAACATCCATCAATGGTGAAACTTTGAACTTTACCACCAATTTGAGCATAAAAGGCAGATTGTGATGAACTGAGCTGAAGATTTCGCAGGGAACATTAGATGAGTAAGCTTTTAAGTTTCCTTAGAATTTAAATCATGGGCTAGTTTTCAGAAATGTCTGTCCTTTACCTCTTCCTTTCCCTGTCTTTCCTCCTCTAGCATTAGGACAAACAAATACCTTGCAAGTGGTAGGTGTTTTTTTATATTTTTCCATTACACTTATTGGACAGATCTACGCTGGCAGCTTGCTGGTGGTTTTGCTGACTGAAGACAAAGAATCTTTCACTTTGAGAGACAAGGTGGGGTTGTTCTTCTTATCAAATGTAATGAAAGTGACTGTTCATTTACAAACATTTTTCTTTATATCAGTTGTGAAAGTAAGTAATTTGTAGAAATTCCTAATTCAAGACTAGATCACCATAAAAAAAAAATAGGCAAAATCTTTACCTGGAGTAGGGTAAAAGAGATAAATTTGAGTAGTGCAAAAAGTGCAAAGCCATGCAATTGGTTATCACTAATTGACCTCCCTGTTATAAAATGGAGTCTTGTCATTTGATGTAAAAAGGGAGGAGATCTGTACTATGTGTCAATAATTTTACTGCTTTGAACTGCTTAAGTCATCCCACTGAAGACAAAACTAACATGACTCCAGCTAGGATACATGGAGTGAAATACTAGCATCAAAGTGGAATATGAATATCCTTATATAAGGCACAGGTCGTGGCTCTTGAAGGGTTTTGTTCTTGTGTCCTTTGAGAAAGATTATGAACTTGAACTGCAGCAAATGTCAGGCAAGGTTACTCAGAAGATGATAGAAGTGCAGTATCTGTGTTAGAAAACGAATTAGAAAGGGTAGCTTCGTTCAGTCTGCTAAACAACAGCAGTATAGTAGCCTTTTATAAATGTGTTCAAGTTGACTACACATCAAGAGAGGGGGAAAATTATCTTAAACTAATACTGGCACCACATCAAATAGTTGTAAATTGGTCATGTATATGTTTAGACTGGAATTTAAGAGAAATTTTCTAACCACCCAAATAGCAAAGATCTGGAAAGGTCTTCAAAACAGGGCAAGGAATCCAAGTGGTTGTAAGATGGAGCTTGATAACAAGAATTCTTGGAAGGAGGAATTAAGCTGGTGGCATGATGGCTTGAGTTTCTAAGGCAGTATAAAAGGAAACTGGGTCACCCTTTATTTATAGACTATTTGTAGCTGTGCATTCCAGGAAGGACTTTCTTTCCCCTTTAAGCAAAATTTAGCTCCACCCCCCACCCATCATATTTCTTTTCATTTTCCTCTGCCTCCCACTGAGGTTCTGGAGGATACTGGCAGATTGATTTCTGCTCTCAGCGGCAATAGATCTTTGGGAGCTTTATGCTTCATATGCCCTGCTCACAGGCTTGAAGTCTGGATGGGTCAGATGTCAGTTTCCTGAGGTTAGGAGGATCATGGATCAGTTGGAGCACAGATACAGAGACACATGCATGCAACTGGCTATCATCCCAGCTGCACTGGCAAGGGCTGTTAGGTGCAGGGAATTTTTCCACTAGTAGCAAAGACCACTTTCAAGGATCACTAGAGAATTAATTTCTTGAAGGTGTATTATAAAGAATAATTGGGATATGAATGGTGTCCTAGTTGTTGCTTCTCTCTTTTTTTTCTCCCTATGGCACTTTACAGTACTGACTTTTTCTTTTTTTTTTTCTTTTAAGACTGATATGACATTGATTATGAGATGATAAAAGTGGTGCACTATTCATCCACAGATTCTGTGTAGTGTGGTGAAGTGCAATGTGAAGCTTTCTAAGCCATACTTTAAAGCCACAACATATGACCAAAATAACATGTAACAGTTCAGGGTGTAGCAGATTCCAGCCTGAAACAAGTATACTTTTGATATCTGGGAATTAAAGAAGTAGTTTAGTGCTTTTATAGAATAGGAACTGAATTATTATTTCACATATAGATAACTTAGTTGGTGGTTGTTATTATTACTATTATTATTACTATTATTACTATTATTATTATTCACCATCATTATTATCATTATCGTTATCATTATTTTCATTATTATTATTATTATTATTACACTTTTGTTGTCATTTTCTCATTTAGAAAAAACAGCTTTTTTAAGGCAAGTTGAAAACAACTTTTTTAAGCTAGTGATAAAAATCACCTAATGAGTTTGAAAGCATGCCATATTTGTACAAGTGAAGGCAATGCACAAGTAAAAAAACACTCCAATTTTGTCCCACTATTTCTTTAAGACACTATGATGCTATACTCAAACTCCAGATGGTAGTCTATCTTTAAACTATTTCTTGGCTGCTTAGCTCCCAAGTTGTTTTAGATTTTCTTTGCCTATCAACCTGAGCAGAAGAATTTGTATTGATCCAAGTCACTACAGTCCCAAAGGGTTTAGTGTTAATCTGAGTTTGCCACAGCGTTTTTATATGATGGATTACCAAGAAAGCAGACCTTCTTCATGCAAAGACTGTGAATCACACATGGCTGACACTCTTTAAAGGCTTTAACTCCTTATTTGGATTGGAAAACTTAGGCAAAGTACAGACCTTCCCTCTCACGTATGCACTGCCTTAAATAAAATACACAGGTGAATGTTAAATATATGTCAATTCAACTTACTCCAAGGAAACCATCATATTGCAATAGTGAAGAATTATGGAAAACATCCACTGCTTACTACTTTCTTTAAAAAACCCTGATATTTCTTTAAAACACCTCTTAAAGCTTTTCCACTCCTCCACCTGTTATGTTTCAGTGCTTCAGGGCTCTGAAGCATTCAGTGATTAACTAACCTGCTGAAGGCCCTTGCATTTTCTTTGGCAGATCTGGGGTGGGCTCCAAATCTAAGCTCAGGGCCAGTCCTGTAATTGTGGGATTCCTTCATTTTTCTCCATCCACAAGGTGTTGGAGGTGCACTGACTTGAAGACCCTCTTCCCCATGCAGTGACACCTGGAAAAGAAAACCCAATCCTGTCTCCTTTCCTCTGATAATAGCTGTGGAACAATAGAGAGCACTGCTTGTATTTTGGAACATCTTTTTATTTCTTTTGGGTGTAGCTGTCTGTGCTTTTACAGCAGGGTAAGTGTTACTGGCATAAATCATGACCACACCCTTGCATTTACATCTGTGGCTAGAGTCCCAGGGTAATGAAGGCTTCAGGACAGAGAAATGAGACAGAAAATGCATCAACACTTTAGGCAGGCACTAGGTGTAAAAGTGACTCTTCCTGGAGCTGAGCCAGAGCTCCAGGCTGAAAAAGACACATGGTTCCTAACTGACCACAAATGGTTTAACATCTCCTGTGGTAGGTCCCACTGTGAGATGCCTGAGAGCTCCAGCACTGATTCAGAGGGAAGTGAGCCTCCCACTGCTGCTGAGTCACTGCTGCCACTTCCTATGGCACCTGCTTTCACTTGGAAATGGCCCAGGAAAGTGGCTTTGGCCCATGAGGACTGCTGACGGTGCCTGGGAGCAGCCAACATGGCAATGGGCACTGATCTTAGCACCTCTTGTTTTCACTTTAGGTTTCTCCAGCCCTGCACAAGTGTCACTCTCTTCCTTTCCCAGTCTCATGCAAGGGTTTTCTGCCCATGGCTTTCCTCCTCCTTGTGGCACTCTCGTGCATTGGCAAGGCTGTGTTTCAGACTTTCCAGGTCCATTTGTCCACAGGCTCAACCCTGTGGATAGGTGGAGCTGTCAATCTCCCAGGCATTTGCCACAGGACAGCAAAGCCATGAAGGAGGAAGCAGGTTTCATCACTGCCCTGTAGCTATAATGAGGTTGGTGACACCCCACAGAGCTTCATGCTCCCAAGTAATATGTAGTCAAAACACTTGTCCAGCAGTTCAGAGTGGTGCTTTCCTACATGGAGAAAACTGGAGCTGCCCAATTGTTTGGGCATTTTCTACTCTACCATGTATGCAGCACCACAAGTAACAGCTGCTATTCCTCAGGTTTTACTTGCAGTTATTCAAATGTTCTTTGGCCAGATTATTTAGGAAAAAAAAAATAAAGGAGCCTGGGAAAGATTCAAAACAGCCTTGGGCCAAGAGCCTGTGATTGTTTGCCAATGTGAAAACACGGTAAGCCTTGTGTAGTTTTGGGGGTTTCCTCATATCTGTTGACTATGTCTAATGTTCTGGGCACCTACTGGAGGGTTGAATCCTTACTTTTTTCTTTCACACTTACGTGGAGCTTTTTTGTTTTGTCCTTTTTTTCATTCTTACCGATTAATACCTTCCACAGTTTTTCAGTCTTCAAATTAGAAAGTTGTTTTCTCCTGGCCATGTGTTCTGGGCTCCTTGGCTAGGTCAGGTCAGCTGTTCTGGCTGTGTCCCCTCCCAGGTTCCCGTGAAAATTAACTCTATCCCAACTGAACCCAGGATACCATGTTACCTGTACAACCTAAAGTTATTTAATACAAAGCTAAAAAGTCTAATTCAAATGATTTATAAACTAGTATTACCTTCTGTGGATTAGTCCTTTCCAATTATAACTGCACATACTACTAACTCTTGCTTTGGCACAACTAAATGAATGAGCTTAGGTACTTTGCATTATACTCTGGTAATATTATTTGGCTATTTTCTTTTGAACTTTATACTCCTACATATGTAACTGTAAACACTCTTTCTCTCAACTTTATACTCATATTTTATATTTATATATTTAGCCTTCTTTAAAGCAAATGTGATTTGTTGTAGTTTAACCATTTCTTAATTGACAGTAAATTTGCTTCTATATTCATTTTTTTATTCACAAAGAAATATATGTAGGCAATTTTGGATTGTGAGTGTATGTATACTTATATATGTCTCTATGTATACACACAACCCATATTGCCTGTATATAAATTAATTTGCAAATTTTATGGACAATCTGCGAGTGTATTATATTGGAGAGTAAGAATTGTCTCTTAGGTGTGATGAAATACAATTGCTTGTAAGCACAGACAGAAAAATCATAGTTACCTCCAGCAGAACTTTTTCAAGTATTTCAGTGCTATAGAAACAATCTTATAGATGAGATTCCACAAAAATTCCTCCAGATGGATAGCAGTATCAAAAGGCTCATATCGTCACTGTTTTCCTTATGGAGTTGAGTGCAGATCTTTGGGTTTTTTTCTTTGGAAAAGCAATTTTTCATTCTAAACTTTTAGCTGAGAATAACTGCTCCTATAATAATATGCCACAGGCATTTCCTCTGCTTAACGGA
This sequence comes from Pandion haliaetus, assembly GCA_013401275.1. Taxonomy (NCBI): domain Eukaryota; kingdom Metazoa; phylum Chordata; class Aves; order Accipitriformes; family Pandionidae; genus Pandion; species Pandion haliaetus. The sequence goes on along the minus strand of VYZV01006035.1, from coordinate 21,528 downwards.
AAGATCTTATATGGTGTTTTAATCCAGCCATATGTCCAGACAGAATACTTTACTGAGTAAGGTTACTTGAGGAAAAAAGTTCTCCCACTAAATATTCATGCTATTCAAGTTGAAGTCTGGTATCAGATTTCCCAGGAGAGGAATAGGCACCCACGTGGCATGTCCTGTTTGGGAACCTTGAAGGAAAATATTTGGTGGTGTTGAGTCAGAGAGGTGGCTCTCTTCCCTCTGAGTCAGGACTGAATCAGCACACTGGTGCACGGGGCACCCAGTGGCACTGAAGATGCTGTGATTTGGGTGAGTCACTAAAACCATGCTCTTCACCTCCTGTGGTCACTGCAGATCCCAGAACACTCTCTGTATCCAGCCAGGCATTCTCCCTGCTCTCCTTGCCAAACCCACCATTGGGCAATTCTGCTGAAAGAAATCCCCTATCCACTTTCATTAGCTGTTAACGCTTTCTTCACTTCCTGCCATCAGCAGCACTGCACTCTTCCCTTCCACTGAGCATCTGCAACATTGCTGTGCAGTACTTCTCAGATTTAACTAGGGCTGATGCAGTGACTCATGGATGAAGGTCTGATCCTGCAGTATTGCTGAGTCAAAGCTCCTGTTTAACCTACCGCTATGTTTGGTACCTAATAAGACTTTAGCACTAATGAAGTACATAAATTTCTAAGAGGTCCTTTATGCCCTCAGTTCCCCATAAAACTCAATTATTGAACATTATTGAGCCTTTTCTCCCTGATGGTCTGAGATGTTACCCCCTCTGGTGATGTCAGCTGTTAGAGAAGGTTCAGCTGTTACGGAAAGAAGCCTACCTCTGACAGTTGCAGCTAGCACATCTTCTGAAGCCCTGGCCAGGTGGTAGCATAGACTACAGAGTGGGCTAGCAAGCAAAAGAGAGGTTTTCATTGCTGTTATTCATTGTAGACCTGGTTCCTGCAGAGAAATGGGTTTTCCTATTCTCAACTTCAACAATAAATGTCTTCATTATATAAACCTAATTTTTTTTTAATGCTTTGGATCCTTTCTGAGTCCAAAGAGAGCAGCACTTGCACTTTCTTTGAATCTTTTGTGACCAGCATAGTGCTTATAGTAGCACATCCTGGTTTTAACAAAACCTTATGGTACCTCCCTGCATTTTCAGGCCTGAATTACTTAGAAAAATTTTGGAGACATTTAATCTAAGAAGCAAGCAATGAGAGAAACTCAATTCTTTGTCAGCAAAAATAGAAACCAGGGGTTTTGTTGGGTTTTTTGTCTCAAACAGTTGTCATGTGTTGTCTTCACATGTGTAACGTTTATACTGGAAACTGCAAGATGGGATCCAGGAGTTGAGGTTTCTGAGGAGAAACATAGGTTGTGACCATTCATAGCCTGAAACTGAATAGATTTGTTACTAGTTAACATGGCGCTGCCATTGTGTGAGTGGCTGCTGTTACATTTTTCATTTTATTATTTAAGTAAGAGCACTGTGAGAGCAACCAGACAGTTCCATGTCAGGCAGGGACTCACTTCAAAATACTTGCAGTTCAAAGATAGGAAAAGGAGTGGCAATGAGACATGGAATGGAGGCAGCACAATGAGTGGCAATGTGACGTGGAATGGAGGCAGCAAAATGATGACAGTTGTCCAAGATCACCACATCAGTATATTGGCAGACCTGGGTATGAAGCATTGCCCTCTGGACTCCCTCGTCATGTGTTTTACAAAAGTAAGTGTGTTATGAAGTATATGACATTTACAATACACCTATTTAGAATATTGTTTTTTAATGACATCTTACTGGAATGAGACGGTCTGAGAATCACCAGAAATACTTGGATGTAGTGGCGACAAAGCCTGTGGACTGTCAGCAGTAGAAATACACCATGTGTGCAATGGCCACGTTATCCTGAGTTATAAGCTAACATGGGCAAAGGTATATGACTGTGGATGCATCCCTTTCTCCCTCATGCATATCATCAACAGCCATATGGGAAACACAACATATTTTTTAAAATCTTCCCCAACTCCTTTCAAAAGCTGTCTCAGAATACAGGCAGCTGTTGATTCAGCCTGCCTAGAGGCACCTGCTCAGCTGGCTTTTCCAGAGACAGCAATGATACCAGAGTCCAGGGTCTCCAAGGAGGCTGCTGGTTTGGGGTCATCTGACACACACCGCAGTTATCAGGAGATGCTCAAAACTGGCAGGCAGCACCAGATGGCCTCCTGCAACCTTGATTGAAAGCCAGAGAGAAAAAGCCTTTGTACAACAGAGTCAAAGCATCTAAAAATGTGCATCTGTATCAAATGCAGGTTGGCATCAGAGCTACATGAAATACTGGGCTTCAGAGAGTGATTTCAGGGATGTTAACTGGCCTTGGCCTGGAAGGTCATTAATTAGTTGAGGGAATGTCTGAGGTCCAAGCAGTGAAGCAAATTGTCACCTTGACTTTTTTCTTGACCATATTTATATTACTCTAATATGTCAGTTTTCAGTAGTGAACTTAATGTTAACAAGTCAGCTTTCAGGAGTTTATAACTTACTTTGCCATACTAAGAAAAAAAACCAAACAAACACCAACAAAACCCCAAATATATATTATTAAGCTTCAGTGGTGTATTCTTTTTCTTTTCCCCCAAAAAATCCAATGTCTATGTCTTGAAAGATTTTGGAGTGGGAACACATAACCTGTGGGAGTGTAGCAACAATATAATGTCCACACATCCCAGGATTATCAATGTTTTGGAGTTGTCTGAAAGCTGGCTTATAGTAATAACAACAACAACAACAACAACAACAACAACCATCATCATCAGTCAAATTTTCCCTCCATTTTTGGCATAATTGAAAATTTGAGAATAGGTCCTTCCTACCATGAGAAGAGATAAGGAGAGAGACAGAAGAAAAGAAAGCCTTTGAGTTTTTATTATTGAATAGATGTTGATTTATTTATTTTTCTTTATGAACACTCAGCTTCCGTGTTTACTTTCTGAATATTTGCAAGCAGTTTCAGATGCTCTTAGTAAATTCCTGTGCTTGTTCTTTAATGGAAGGTCATCTTTTCTTGATTTTTTAAAGTAATAAAATAATTCTTACTCATTTAGAAGCTGTTTGACTTTTCAAGAATCTCTCCTGAAGAGCTGCCACCATCCATTCAGGAAAAGAGGACTTCAATAAGATCATGAAAAACATAGCTCTTTCAGTTTCCGCTGTCTGCAGGGTAGCTTCCTTCATCATTGTTGTCAGGTTTTTGCAGTGTATGCAAGACAAGTAGGAAAATGCTGCTTGCTCAGATGAAATTGTATAGTCCACAACTAGTGGCTACTTGCCAAAATGCTTATCTTATTTTTTTGTTCTCTTAAAGTAGGGGGGGAAACCATGTCTTGCAAACTCTTCACAGTTTACTGTGTAAAAGTATGAAAGAAAATTGGCTGCTTTCAGAGACACACAAGTTCTGCTTAACTGTATTCATGTTCAAATGTGTATTAGCATTGTCTTACTTAAGAATGAGGTGGGATTTTATTTCTTAAATACTCTCTGAGTTTTTAGCCTTCTTACTTCCACGTGTATACTTCCGTGTCTTTACAGTGTTTAGAGAATGAATATAATATTAAATTGTTATGATGGAAAGCCAGTGGAAAGCCATTGCTCATTAAAAACAGAGATGATGATGTTTATACAGGAAAACATGAAAGGTACTAAAAACCAATTAAGTTAAGTAACAATTAGATGTCAGCCTTCTCTGGTATCATCAGATAAGGGCATCATGGGGGAAAAAGAAAAAAATGCAACCCTTTTCAGAAACTTTTTTATATAAAAAAAATTAGACAAATATAATTATGACTTCCATTACACTTACCTCCTTTTTGTGCTAGGACTGTCTTTGAATGACTGTAGGTCTCTCCCTGACTCACACAAGGAAAGCACAATGACACGTTGATCGTGTGAACTACATTCTGTGTTCAAGCTATATTACCATGTACTTCACAGGTATGCTGAATTTGCCCTGCAGAGTCTACTGTTGTTCCATACCAGCTGATGGAAATCTTATCTTTGACGTCAGTAGGAGTTCAGGTCTGAAGTTAGTTTAATTATTCATTGTAAGTAACATTTGCAACAAACATAGACCTTTATCTTGTGAACAACTTCCTTGAAATCTTGCCTAATTCCAGTTTCACAACTCTTCTCTGTTCGGGTTGAGGAGCATTTCCTTTGCCATCCTCTTGATTTGATGTTGTGTGGGTGCAGTGTGATCCAAAAGACAAGGAATCAAACTTTGACCCAGCATGAATGGATTTCCAACTAGGTATGTGCCTTGGAATGAAGAATTTCCTTTGCTTCTTGCTCCTTCTTTCTCCCGTGCTTATCTGTTGTGACTGTCTCTCACAACCCCTGTGGTCAACAACACACAGTGCCATGGGACCTGGCCATCTCTGTGGCTGCTATGCACTCCTGTGGTGTACACAGCCTTGAAGTGATTTGCTTGTGTTTCTGCTTAGACTACCCAAGCAAAGAATAAAATAATAGGATACACCAGGTTTGATTTTTTGATCAAAAGTCTTGGTCCTAAGCATTTGCACCTAGGGATTTCTTTCACAAAATAGTTTTTTTTTCCAAAAATCTGTGAGTAACATATGCTTTCAAATCACAGTGTAGAAGTCTTGATACTTCCATTTTCTCCTCACTATGTTTATTGGGTCTTTCATTGTGGATTGACCCTGTATGGCTGTGTGTGTCCTGCTTCACAGTCATCAAAACAAGGATGTGGTTCAGCCTTAGCCCTGACTGAGACAGCATTGAAGGACATGGTAAAGAACAAAATCAAAACATCTTCCCAAGCACACATGAAACAGAGCTTAGGGTAATAGAAATACTAAGGCAAGCAATTAGCTGAAAACCAGGGCTGGGTTTTTTTAATGTTTCCCTTATACTAGAGTACATATCTGGAATTAAAATTTGGACTTCTCAGGCTTTTTTAAGAACATGTGTGTTTAAATACCAAATACTGCTCACCATGTAAGAGCTTTTATTTACACATATATCCAGAATGTCTGAAAAGTTCATTTTACCAATATATATATCCAAATGTAATGCCACTGGTAGCATGGTCTGTGGATGGATTTTGCATACTGACTTTCAGAGCTGTTTTTTGTTTAAATCCCCAAATGGTTTCAATATGTTTTTAAATTACAGAGTGGCAGGAATAAATATATCGTTTATGCCACATTTTAGGTCTTTCCTTTTTTCATTGCCAATGTTTAGCTCTTCCTTGTCCAATATATACAATGAAAAAGAAACATCAGGAGGAGGTTTATTTAAAATAGATTTTTAAAACATGTAAGAATATTTTTATCTCTTCTGCATCATATGATGCTGTCAATGTTTTCTCCTGTTTCTGATTCTGAGTAACTGACATGTGGAAAACACTATGGCAATATGAGTACTATCCATATAGATATGCAAAATCGATATCCCATACTTTTACTGTAGGAATTCAGGCATTCTCCATTCTCTTCTCTGTTTTTGTATTTTGTCAGCCATAGATACTTCTAAAGGTCACAGATTTTCAGACTATGGTTTCTTCCTTTGCATCACCCATTTACTAGCTTGGAGTTTTTTGCATTGCATTTAGAGTTTCATTCAAGTGTATTGGTGATTAGAATGGGAGAGACTACTTCTAAGTGTTTTGGCATGCAGAAAAGTACCATGAACAAGAGAGAGTTAATTCAGAGCTAAATTATGTCCCTTTGGGACATCAACTCTCCCCCAAAAAACACACTAATGTTACTATATTTCCACAAAATGGTGAAAAGACTATGCGTCCATGCAAGCCAGCAGAGATACCAGTGTAGAAGGAGTATTCTGTACGTGTGCACTGAGAGAAGTGTTACAAGTATCTGTTACTTTTTCCATGTATTCGTAATACTTGATGCATGGGTTCCAGGATAAGTTCTTAAGATACATTCTCAGTTTCCTAGGCATGACTATCTGATTTTCTGGGAAAAATGGACTACCCATCATGTGGCTTTTTAAAATAAATTAAGTTAAAGAAAAATATAAAATACTGCCTATATTTATGAGTTATGATTCATGATTCACTCACTATGTAAGATATAATGGGGAAAACAACGGGACAAGTCTGAATGCTATAATCATTCAGTACATTGCAAGAACCAGTATTCAAAAACTATGAGGTAGTGATTTTCTCCCTCTGTCTAAAAAACCTTAACAGAAAAGGCAAACTGTTTAAATAATAAGAAAATTGTTAATGGTATGACAGGACTTAGCATTCAGTCTCCTCTTTATTCTCTCTGTCCCTTTAAAACAAAAATAATAGAGTGAATTTTCTTGTAGCTTTCACTTTTCTTCAGATGAAAATCAAAACTCTGATTGAAATATTGCTTTAAATAGAACCAGCCCTTAGATCAAAAAGACATTTCTTTCTATGCCTGGACTTACCTCTGGATCAAAACCACTAGTCAATATCTGATTGTGATGTTCTCTAAAGAAAATCTACATTGTCCCTATCTTTCAAACAGTAAAAAATTCTTCAATGAAAGATAAAGCTCTGAAGCAACAGCTTTCCAAAAATTACTATCCATCAGTATGTTATCACATGTCACTGTATCAAAATTTTTTCTCACTTGGACAACTGTATCTTCCAGTTACCCTTTGTGCTGCCTTTCTGCAACTGGGTATGTAGTTCAGGTTTTACTTTACGATGCCTTGCCTGTTCTGGAGGCAACATAAGCCAGGTACTTGATTTAAATACTGGGCATAAAGAGCAATCAATTTCAATGAGATCAAGACAATTGGCAGAATTCCCTTTCCCTTCCTTGTGGCTGGTGTGCAAAAGAGACTGCCATATTAATTATAAAAATTTGATAAAGGATCTAAGAGCACTTAAAAACGCTGTTGCTGGTGAGTTTTCAGTTACATCTGTTGCAGGCTCCATATTTTTCAACTGCGGATGGGTGTTTTCATGAGGTTCAGAGAGGAGCCACATGCTCCCATAGCACCTTGCAGAAATTGGCACATTCGCTTTCCAGCAAGGGAAAAGCTGACTTGTGATAGTCCAATGATTATTTAAATTTACGGCTCAGGAATATTTATTCTTAGCTCTGTCAGAAAGTCCTGGAATGGCTTTGTCCTTGGCATTGTGAATGAAGGATGAATTCTGAAAAAGCAGTTTCCCTTTATCTGTTGTCAGCAGTAGCTGCTGCTGGAAGGAACTGCAGGCTTCACACTCTATACAAAAGCCTTGTAAGAATGGTTAAGAAGAGGAAGCAGCCCCTGTAACTGAATCCTTCTGCTAGTGGGTACAACCAACATAAAAAATGTCACAGGGAAAGCCACATCTAGCCTCTGGCATTTCCCTTGAACTGCTGAGAACTAACAAGCCAGGAATACACTCCTATTATACGACAGGCTTTATTGGACACACAGGACTTCAGAATGAGATTATGCTGCTGTAGCTGAATGTGTGCACTGAAAGAACATTTCTGAATACTCTTCACCCCTTCTCATTTGCTTATCTATAAGGAAGGGGAATTTCACATATAGAAACATCTCTGGAAGATTTTTATCATCTTGCAATGCTGTACATGACAATGCACAGATGTCTCATCTATGGTTATCCACGATGCAGCAGGCTTCATTTTAGGAAGACCAAGTCCCGCTTGAGACATCTATTCTACAAAGTTAGGTGGACAGTCCTGATCATAGAGAGCTTTTGCATGCAAGCAGAAGACAGAATGAATGGAAGTGAGAGGCAGAGGACATCGACGCAATCTCTGAGGGCCACACAAGTAGCACATGGTGAATCTTACATAGGAAGTCATGTGCAATTCCCAGAACAATATCTGGTTCAGTACAATATACTCTCCCTTTACGTATGGTGTCTAAGGTGGTAAGGTTTTTTTAAGATTGCCTTACAGAAATGTGAATTTAGAGGAGGAGAACTATTTCTCCTCTTAGCAAAGTGTCCAAAAAATGTATCAGCATTCCATGAATGAATGCATAAACCTTATTTCCTCTACTAAGAAATATCTTGCAACTTTTGCATACTGGGGGCTGTGACCTTCAGAGTGATATCAGCTCCAGTAGTAATCCTGGATGCAGACACATCTACTGGAAAAGAATTTACAAAGCAAAAGTACAAACATGATGTAGCAGCCATTTCTTGGCTCATTTACACTGTTTTACAGCTTTGCTTTCTCTGAAATCTTAAGAGTTATAGATATTGGTAAACTTTCAACTGGAAAAAGCATTAAGGAGCATATACTAGCTTTCATTTGGCTTTTTTTTTTTTTCAGAAGATCTCTAAATTTTTTACACAGAAGTGAGGATTAGTACAGGCCCAATTTAGCAGCAGAGGAAATCATGTTTTTAAAATATAGAAAAATATTTTTTTCAGGATTAACCAAAAAACAGTGAAGAAAATGGAACTTGAACCCATTTTTCCTGCATGATGTTCAATGCTTTGAAGACTCAACCAGTTTGCTTTAATAAAAAACGTAGAAGACATAAAAGGAGTGATCAAATTTCACAGTGTCCTGAGATATTATATACATATATACATGTGTGTGGTTTTTTGCATATTGTACAATTTTGAAACAATATAATAGAATCATAGAATCATAGAACAGTTTGGGTTGGAAGGGACCTTAAAGATCATCTAGTTTCAAGTCTCCTGCCATGGGCAGGCACACCTTCCACTAGATCAGGTTGCTCAAAGCCCCATCCAACCCGGCCTTGAACACTTCCAGGGATGGGGCATCCGCAACTTCTCTGGGCAACCTGTTCCAGTGCCTCACTACCCTCATAGTGAAGAAATTCTTCCTTACCTCTAATCCAAATCTACCCTCTTTCAGTTGAAAGCCATTACCCATTGACCTATTGCTTCATGCCCTTGTAAAAAGTCCCTCTCCAGCTTTCTTGTAGACCCTCTTTAGGTACCGGAAGGCCACTATGAGGTCTACCTAGAGCCTCCTCTTCTCCAGGCTGAACAACCCCAACTCTCTCAGCCTGTCTTCATAGGGCAGCTGCTCCAGCCCTCTGATCATCTTCATGGCCCTTCTCTGGACTTGCTCCAACAGGTCCAGGTCCTTCTTATGTTGGGGGCCCCAGAGCTGGACACAGTACTCCAGGTGGTGTGTCACCAGAGCAGGGTAAAGGGGCAGAATCACCTCCCTCAACCTGCTGGTGATGCTTCTTTTGATGCAGCCCAGGATACAGCCAGCTTACTTCTGGGCTGCAAGTGCACATTGCTGGGTCATGTTGAGCTTCTCATCAACCATCCAGTATGTTGTGGAGGTGATTTTGTTGTGGCAAAGATGGCATCTTTTAACAGAGACTGCAACATCGGAATGTTTCGTTTCAAATCCAGCGCTTGCCCCTGGCCTTGTGATGAGCAATTCCCCCTCCCTAAGCCTCCATTTTCCCTCCTTCAAAGAGAGGATAATGAAACTGACCTCCTTTATAAAGTATTTTGAGATTTACTGATGAATAGTACAGGAGAAGAGCAAGAGAACTTTAATTATTTGATGTAATTAAGAGCTTAATGAAACTTAATGCCTTGCTGATGTAACACTTGCATTTTCTTTGGGTTTTCAGTGTGTTCTTTCCAGCTCAGCAAACTGGTGGATAAGGGCTGAAGGAATAATCTGTTGCAAAGAAAAAAAGAAACAGATGTCTCTGCCTTTCAAAAATTAATAACAGTGTTAAATCGTATAGCCTGAGGTCACAGCTCTTGAACCGCTAGAGACAAACTTTCACTTTCAGCATTGTTTGGCAAGCCTATGAAGTCCCAGGCAGAAGACTTGTGGGAATCCATAATAACAAAAAATGTAGCTGCAGAAGTTAATGCAGACCTTGTTTTAAATGTAGGAACAGTAGAGAGACTGGAAAGAAGGGCAGGGCAGGGACCCAGGCTCCTTATTGGGCCCAACCCCCCTCCTCAGTGCTACCCACAGAGCCTTTGCAGTGGTGGCTCTTCCCGTCAACTCTGAGGGCTATGTCTGCTTCCAAATGGAAGTGGAGATACTCCTGTTTTAAACCAGCAGCTGAGGCCTGAGGGACAATAAACAAATCTGCAGAGACCTGTGATAAAATCACAGAAATTGAAACTGCCGCTTTAAAAGCCTGGTTCTCAGCAGGACATAGGAAATCCATTCTTTGCACAAATAATATTAACCATGCAACTAAGATATCTCAAGATTCAGGGTAAGTTATACATTACTAATTTTATGTTCTTGCCTCTAGGCTGCCAATTTGAGAAGAGTTAATATGTTGAAAGTTCATTTAGCTACAGCCATGTGAAAACACAACCATGGCAGTACAGAAATACTGTGAGAGAGACTCAGGATGCTGTAAAATAACTTGTTGGAAGATGCTTGGCCCAATTCAGTGCTATTTGACATTATTGGCAAGCTGACTTTGCACTTTCCCAGTCAGTTCCTTAGAGTTTCTAGGTCTGCCTTTCTTCAAGGCAGCTGTAAAGGAACCATTTCATTTCAGCATTGGTTACTATTCATTGCTATACTGCTTGTGTGACACAAAGCCTTCATCTCCTCTTTCTGACTTTCCAGTGAGATTGATGTGAGGTCTGTCAGCCAGATGTATGTACATAGCACAAGAGGATGGTATTACCTAAATCTGCATTCTGCCTAGTTGCAGGCAGGATGGAGCTCAGTGTGAGCAAATTTACCTTCCTGCTGTATCTAGGACAGCACCAGCTCTACAAGCCAGCAGGGAGCTACCTCAGCAAAGTTCTTAGCTTGTTAGTCCTCACATTGGAATTTTTGGCAGAAGCTATTTTTATTTAAACAAAGCCAAGGTTTTCAATATTATTTCCTCATAACTGGATTAGGCAAATGGAGGCTTCAGACATATTAGAGATAAAGAGTCTGAAACTTGCAATGCTATTGCAAGGAAGGGAAAAAAATATTGTAGAGAGAAGAAATAGGCTGCTTCTGACGTCCCTACAGCTTCGTAATTATATACTTACTTCTGTTCACTCTGCTTTGAGAAGTAATTTCAAATTCAGGATAATTAGAAAAGTCCTAGAAACACCTTACCAGGAAAGGTCACTGTGTGTCAAAGCCCTAGAGATACCTTACAATACACTCTCACGGGTTTGCAAAAGAGTAGTATTTCCTGAAATAGACTGGAATATTCTTGTTCATAACACAGTATTGTTTAACACTGATTTGGGACCTATTCAATTCACTACCCTGCAACTGACAATTTTGCCATCCTCTGAAACTGAGGCAAAACTTTCTAACATGTCATTGCTCTGATGTATTGGAATTGTGGGACAGAGAATTTATTTCCCACCAAATTTCCAGAAGAATGATGTGCTGCAAAGAGAAATTGATTACAAGCAGAGATGTGAGGTCCCTTTGGGAAAGACAGCTTTTAGCCATGGCTGGAGGCTGTGAAGATATCTCTTGACATACAAAATACAGAGAACACTTTATAGGACTGCAGTACATTTGCTGGCCACCTTCAGATTTATTGCAGGACTTGCCCACTTGAGGAAAAAGAATGTCATTTTAGGGATGATTAAGCTTCTACTTTTCTATAACCTTTTTTAAAATATTAAGATTTCATGGGGTTACTTACAGCTCCACTCCCAGTTACGTAGGACAAAACCACGGAAAGAAACTGTTCGTCCCCAAGTTGCTCATAGCCCAATTTTCAAGTTTATGACTCCATTTCCCCTCTGTGTTCCCTCTGTGCTAGGATGTTCTAACTGTGCTGCAGTGATTGGATGTGACACAAATTTCCAGCAGCTATCTTCTTTTCTGGGCACTAAAACCTTACTGCGGAACAGGACACAGCACATATCTTGAGCTGATTTTTGTCCCCTGATTTTTGCATAAGTTTGAATACATGTGGTATGTTTGGGGAGGCATTTGGAAGTAGAAGGACGTTCAACAGGAAGAACACACACTAAAGTTTGAGACTGTTCACAGGCCTCCTATTAATTCAGTATTGCTAACTCAAAATAAAGATTAATCCCATCTGAAACTATGGCAGTATTTAATTAGTTTGTCTGTATTGTACAGTTCCTTTATTCTTTAAACCTTAAATTTAACCCAGGCTAAATTAAGTAACTGAAAATCCTTAATTAGCAAAAGCTAGTATGCTAGCTGAACTTCAGTAGTGAGATTAAATCTGAAAATAGGTGTTCCCCAAAATATAATAAATGTTTATATGGCCTGCATACAGATTTGCTACCAGTTTTGCTTACAAGTGTGGTTTCTGTCTCTTTGTGCTAGTAACAGAATAAGAACATGGGGAAGGAATTTTCTACATTGCATAATTTTGCCTCAACTCTGTTACCACCAGTGTTACACTGTAAAAACTGGGTGCTAAGGAGCTTCATTTCTGCAAGTGTGTGGCTTGTGCATCTAGTGCTATGGGAGCAATCACACACACAGGACCACACAGGAGTGCAATAGCTCAGCCGTGCAGAGAGTTTGCTCACCTTGGCTCCTCTCTACAGGAGTTGGTGAAATCCATCTTTGGAAATATCATAGTTTCTTAAACCTTGAGTGGCTATTCCCAGTCCGGCTCAGTGACATTTAGTGAAGCTGGTAAGCAGTTGGTTCCTCTTCTCCAGGAATTCTCCTGGCAGAGAGGGGAATTTTTGAGCTGGCAATAAAGCAGTTTAAAATCTCTGGAAATAACCTTATGCTAGAAAGTCAGATGGGTTTGGAGAGATTCTTGGAAGGAGATCATGGCTGTGGCTGGAGCTTGCATCTCTAGGATACTGGAAGACACCCTGGAGGACAGCAGTACCCAGGCATACAGGGCTTCTGCACAGAATGGTGTCCAACACGTCTCCCTGTTTCCAGGGTCCTCATTATTTTCTCCCTTGCCCTCCTACTATTCTCCCTATCAAACTGTCCTTCCAAGCAAAGCTTCCCAGAGAAGCAAGACATGCAAACTAGATTGGTGTTTCCTTAGTTGATTGAAATATATTATCCAAATTGGTACTCCGATACTTAAAATGCAAGATACCATCATTCACCCAGAACACAAAAATGTTTCTTTTTAAAAATGCTAGTGACCAGTTTGTGATTTTGATTTTATTTCCTTCCAAAATAGACTTCCCAAAGTGGCTACATTTTGATAATGAACAAAATTACCTCAGTTTTCCCTTAGAAACTGTAGGAAAGACAGTACCCATGCTCAACAAAGCCAGCCCTCAGCCCATGTCCCGCTGGAGGCTGGAAAATCTCCTGGGCTCTCAATGGCGCAGCAGTCTCAAAGGCCCAAAAAGAAGTAGAAAAACACCACTGCTCCCAAGAGAGACCTTGTGCGTACATGACTGCACATGCTATTTATAAGATTGCTTCTCTGCCAACCCCTCTGCCATCATGTCCTCCAGCTCTGCTTTTGCCTACATCAAAACCATTGGTATTAGTCGGGGTGTTCAGTTTTTATTGGAAACTGGGCCCTGAAAACAAAGCAAGGAAACATGTTTTTAGTCATTTATGCTGCAGTGTGTGTTGCTTTAATTATGAAGCAAGAATGCTTCATCTGCCATCAAGGCCGTCTCATTCCTGGTGTTTAAATATAATGCAACCCAGTTCCCTGATGGAGGAATATGTTTTATTTGCATATTGCTCATTATTTTTGCACTTTTTATTGCCAGGATGGAAAAGGTCAGATTATCCTTCCCGATTTGTGCTGCAAGGCCACTTTTCAGCTTCTTTCCCCAACAAGCAGCTTTGAATCTGTTGCACTGTTTCCTCCTTCCACTCTGTGCGGTCAATGAAACCTCTGCAAAGGGGTCGATTCCCTGCAGCGTGGAGGTGCTGGCAGAGGGGCCACAGGGTCTGGGTGAGGAGAGCAGCGGCAGCCCTGGGCTGGTCGGAACCAGTCCCTGCCAGTTCTAATGGCCTCCCTGCCAATCCCTGACGAGCCTGCACCAGAGCAGCATCTTCCTGACAGGAACCATGGCCGTGGGGAGCCCACACCGGAGCAAAAGAAGGTGTAAGAGGGACGGAGCAGCTGAGAGAAATTGGTAAGTGCTGCTTGACTTCTGTCCCCGTGTGACGCTTGGCAGGGCTGGAGGAGTTGGGGTGGGGAAAGTGGTGCTGGGTCTGGCAGGGCAGGGAGGAATTCTGGATCCTTCTAATTCAGTGGTTTGTTAACTTCTAAGTGTCTTGGCCTAGTGGCTCACAGTGTTCTTTTCATGAGGAAAATAAAACTTTTTCTGAAATCTGAATACAGTAAAGGGGAAGGGAGGTGTGCCTTGTAACTCCTTACTTTGTTTGACTTCAGTTTTCTTGTCCCATAATAAGTTCAAAATGAACTATCATTATCTGCGGGTGTTGCAAGTTGTTTAGATAGCAGTTATACCCTGTACTAGTGATGGATGTACCTTTTAAGCACAGGCAATGCTCCTGGCACAGGAAGTATCCCTGTATTATGCCCTGGTTTTGCACCCACTTATGCCCTCTCCTCAGCCCCTGTTCTTGGCCATCTCCAGTGGCCGCTATCTTCCAGTGGTACTGGAACAAGCAGGCCCTTGGTTCAATCCAATTCAACTCATCTAACAGTTTTCTTGTGGCCTTCAGAGAATACATTAAATCCTTCCTCATTTGTTTCCTGGAAATTCCAGGAAGCTGAAACTGCCCTAGCTTTACAAATATCGCTGAAAGATGTGACACCAGCTCCCTGTTCCACAGGTGATGCAAATGACACGGAGAAATCATATGCTCGTAATGTGGCTGCTCATACTGCAAAGATTACTTAAATGTAGCGTGTCTATGGTTTTTCAGGTCTAGAATTCTAATCATAGGTACGGGATCTGGCACATGATTCTTATCAGGGGTTTGTCTACTCTTTTTACTCTTTATAGCATAAAGGAAGTTCCGCTTATCCCAAAGTATAAAATGGCAGTGGCATATGACTGGAAGGACAGGGAGAGCTTGAAATAGATGTTGGTGGAAAGTCTAGGAACCACTAAAACAAGTGGGAACCCAAAGCTGAAGTATTTAACAGTACTAGAGTTAATGTAAGTAAATCTCAAGAAAGGAGACTGTTTAGGCAATATCTTGTATGTACTTGATGAGGAGTGAGATGACAATGCTGTTCAGGTCCATCTTTGTGTTACAAAATGCACAGTCAGAGAAAGCTATAACTGTATTGCCTAGTGTAGAAGAAAAAGTTCATAAGAGTCCGGCAGAAGAGACCTACAATTCCTTCAGGTGACAAGGCATCCACAAAGACAAATCAGACTCTCTGCTGGCAATGTTTTACAGCTTCCACTGCCACCTTTACCAAGCACAGGCAAGAGTGTAGCAACAGAAGCAGGCTGAGAAGAAAAAGAAAAATTGCTGACTACCCCAGTGATGTGGTGAAGGCTGTGGAGGGGGTTGCAGTGAAACGAGAAGTAACTACCTGAGAGCTACAGATTATGCCTCCCCTGCCCAATGGCTTGGCTTGAGATTACACAGTGTTTTCACCAGTTCCAAATAACTCTCTTACCTGCACTGAGGTGGGCCGAGGGCTTGCATTGGAGCTGCTACAGGTGTTACATGTGTTCCTGAGATGACTATATGACTATGCCATTTACCTCCACTTAGCAATGGGCATTTGGTGGTATCATGAGGGTATTGTAACTGAGGCTGCAACAAGGCTGGCATCAGATTGAGATACAAAGCATGTCTTTCTTTTATCTGGAGTTAGGGTGTGTAAATCAGATGTTCATACAGAGGTAAAGCAGCATTTGTTTGCAGTTCGTTTGTTGGATTCATGGGCATGAAGTCCCAGAGTTTATGTCCACTTACTCCATGATCTCACCTTATTATTTTTTTCTGCTTTGTATTACCTATCTTTTAATTCTGCCCAGACCAAAAGTCTACTTTTTGCTGGCACTCTCGTGCTGGTAAAGTCTGAATGTACTCACTACTTGGGTCCAGTTTATGCTGTTTTATCCCTTCAAAGATACTGTTGTTGTTTGCATTGTTATGACTGCAGGGTTTGTTCCAAAGGGATGACTGAATTTTAGAGTAATTGACAAAAAATTTCCAGTCTATTCTGATACTGGTTCTATTGATCCTGTAGGAGTCATGGCATAGACATGCTCTTCCTGTTAGGTCTATTTGTACTGCCAGTTTTCCTAAAGATTTTTGTGAGGTTTAATTCTATCTCTAGGATAAATATATTTCGTTAGTAGCACAGTGTCCCTGTTACCACTCAGACAGCAGTGAAAGAACTGATTTTCCAAAATTTCATAGAGTAAAAAGATTATTTAGGAAAAACTGGGGAAATTGCCCAATTGGGGAAAAAAATCTTTTAAGAGCTTTGTAGGAGACTTTTCACCTTTTTTTGTGTGTGTGTGTGTAGTGATGAATAACTAAGTCTTGGAGAAGTAACCCAGACAGGTGCACGGTGCCCACCGTCACACACTTCTCAGGCCTGGAGCTTCTATTGAGCACCACCACCTACAAAAGATTTCCAGACTGGGTCAAAGAAGTGAGACAGACTTCTTTGCCAGCAGACGACTTGTCCCCTGTTGTTTCTGCCTTACACTGCTTGGGTAATATCTTTAGGGGAATACGTAATAATAATGGAAAACATGTTTTTCAACTTTTGTTCTCACTCGTCTGTCCTGGAAGGGGGAAAGACTTCTCAAGACTTGGGGCAGCCCTCGCTTCCTTCAGAGATCTGGGACCTCCCAAGTAGTATACGGTTTAAAGTGACATTTTTAAAAAAAGAAGGAAATGAGATGTGTGGGAATGACAAGGGGAAAGTAAAAGCTAGAATGGGTAATTCAAGAGGACATATGAAAATGCAAGAGAGGGATTTTATTAAATTAGAAAAATAAATAACAAATTAAATACAAATAAGTTTACAATCATATTATCATGCACATTAATTTCTGCAAAAATTTGATTCTCTGTTTCAGGCTTCTTCAAGCCCCCTCTCTCTGTAGCTGGTGCTGTTCACAGTCTGTGGTGAGGATCTGAGCCACTGGAGCCAATTTCAATTCCAAATCTAAACATAAGCAATGGCTTGTGAGCTTGAAATTCCTTTGAGGCTCACCCAACTCCAATTTTGCTATATTCCTCCAGGGGAAACATTTTCTCTTTGAAGCCACAGTCCAACCCATTGCATTGCAGGATATAGGTTTAGGTTCTCCTTTAGGCTAGCCTGTCCCGTGACATTTTATGCACTGTCCCTTCATATTACACTGATAGAGAAAGAGAGCTCTGACATATTGAAACTGTAAGTGATGAGGTGATGTTAGGAGTTTGGAAGGCTGGAAAACATTCCGTTTTCCAAGTCTCTCTGTCTAAATTAACATTTAAAATCAAAAGCATTGTGAATTTAATTAGTCCAGATGTCTGAAGGTGCAATATTAATGGTAATTTATCTTCCCTATTTTCAATGTAATCTTGGAATTATCCTGAGAAAGATGGTTACCAGAGGGTTATTACATGTACTGTTTTCTTGTTGTCATATGCCACAGGCAAGAACAATACTTTGAAGAGAATTGGTTTTTTTCTGAGAACAAAGATAAACTACTGTAAACTAATTGCTAAGCTGCAGCACAGTAGGTAAAGTAATGGAAAAGTACGACATTAATGAGTTGTATGAAGTCATCTTCTCGAAAAATGAGCTTGCTCTAAAAGCACTGATAGCCAATTACAAGTACTTTTCATATAGTTGTACACATGGACCCCACAGTGCTGGATGTTGTATAAATGCAAAAGGCTAGACCAACCTTCTAGGGACCGACTTCTAAGTAATTAATAAATATGTGGAAAAAGGACTAATTCATGTTACTGTTCCAGAGAATATTGCAGAGGCAAAAAGGCTATCATTTTATGCAAGGCTGAGTTGGTAAGAGAGGTATAAAACTAAATACCCTGGCACCCAGAGAACCTTAACTTTATCCTGAACAGTACAATATCCCTGGCGTTTAATACAGATGTGAACCTCCAAGAGCCTTTGTGACAACAGTACCTTAGTGTTCACCAGGACCTAATAATCCTTGATAGGTGTCTGACTGCATAAGCAACATGGTTTCTTAATTGGTGAGAAGTTCTGGCTGAAGACAGAGGGAGCTTGTACCTCTCTTTTTACTTCCAGTGGAGTAAAAAATCTGTAGTGTTCTATTAAACTTATTTGGAAAGAAGGGAACATTGTCAGAGTAGACAGTGCAATTTAAAACTCCATTTTAATATCAACTTACTTTTTATGGGTTTAATCCCTGAATTTTCTGAGATTTTCAGAAAAAAAAATTATGGATTTGAAAGATTCTATTCTCAGTTTCTATAATGTTGTGAAGTTAAATGTAAAGTCATCAGTGTTCAAACTAAAGGGGGATGTGGCAAGGTGTTTCTGTCCTCTCTTTTCCATTCTCTTTTGATTACTATCTCTCCTTGTAAACTTTTTTAGAGATACATATGGAGAAAACATTGCCTCAGTTAAACCTAAGTGAGAAACATCACATGAG
>VYZV01006031.1:92518-106332 GCA_013401275.1 Pandion haliaetus | reverse complement strand
TTTCTGTTGATTCCTTACCTTTTTCCAGAATCATACCATTGCAAGGAAGCCTCAATTGAAACAAAGAACAAAAAAATTATAATTTTTTGTACTGCAAGTTCCTGTTTTTATACTGTAAGTTTGAAATTTCTTCCTCATCTAAGTCTCCCAATCAGCTCTGTGAATTAGAAATTTCACTCTTGAAAATTTTGATACCAAAAAGAATATATGCATTTATACAATATAAAAAAAAAAAAAAAAGAGAAAATGCTACCATTCATCCAGGTTGCTGATGTCAATGCAGTGCATACCAAAAATGATTTGGTTTACTGTTTGCTGGTGAATATTGAGTATCTTAAGTTTACTGTCCTACTTTCTATCCATGCTTTTCACTGATTCAGATGAAAGCAGGACTGGGAAAGCAAGACTGTGAAGTCCTTGCACTTCCCAAGTGTATGGTGAGAACAGGGTTGTTGTACAAGAGCAAGTTTTGTGTTCTGCTTCCAGCTAATTGTTCCAAAAACTACTCACAGGCGCATATCTGTTGTATCCCAACTTTTTTTAGTGTGATTATACATGTGTGTTTTTATATAAATACATATATATACACATGCATATATACATACAATGTTTGTAAGTGTGTGTGTGTGCGTCCATGTGTATGTATCCCTGATTGTGAATATATGTATTTATGACTATTCCTAATAGCATATATCCAGCCCCGCTCTGGGAAACTGACTGGATTCCCTTCTGACACATGCATCACTAACAGAATTTTCAATTATTTCCAGCACTGAGGCTTAATTGCCCATGTGTGCACTGGAAAGAGCCCAGGTTTATTAGCAGATTCCAGGTTCAGTTTGCATGTAATTTGCTAACAAAGAAGGTACATCACTCTAGCCCAGACTGTCATTCTGAAAGCTCTATAGTTCTTTCTTCTCTTCTGATCTGTATTAATTGTGTTTCATTGAGAATGCTGACCATCATGCAGAACAATTTTCAATCCTTCTGTTACAGAGTTTTTCCTATCAAGCCATGAGGAGACTATTAACACGTCTCTGCTGGAAGCACATAAAATAATCATGGGAGCTGTTTATGTTAATTCAGACTAACTCAGACCTCTTTTTTGTTTCAGAATAATTACTGTTTCGAAATATCAGCATGTGTTAAGAGATCAGGATTAATTTGTAAGAGCTGAATGACAACATTTCCAATGGCTTATTAAACACTAATTAGATTTAAAACGGTGTGACTCTACATACACTTGTGTGCATCAAGAAGTTTAAACATCTGTTTTATAAGTAATGTAGGTTGTAAGGTTGCAAAGTTTAATACCACTAGGGGATATCTTATCATATTAGATAACAAGTGATACATTCAGTTCTATGTTTTCCAGAACCAGCATAAAAGATTTAGTTCTTTTTTTTTCCACTGTGTTATGTGCTAATTAAACAGTTGGCTTAAATAATTTGGGGATCTACTCATCTGACTGCAGTTTAAACCCTATAAATAACAGGATTTCCTTAAAAGTCTGCTTGGAAACTAAGACAAGCTATAATTCCCCAGTAAAGTGGAAAACAAGGAAGCATAATGCAAGAGATAAATAATTATTTTAATATTACAAATGTAGGGATCAAAATTTGTGTCATTTGTTCCTGTGTCAGTAGTGCAAGTCATCAAAAATAATTGGAGAAAGGACAAACAGAGCAACAAAAAAAAATCCTACTAAAATCTGCTGGAATGCACAGCATTAATCAAAAGTAATAAATACTGCCAACTACAAATCTAAGTGTGTTGAACCTGAAAAAATTGTCTGTTAGCTTAGCACCTATAGCATACACTGTATTTCAAAAACTGAGTTCAAGTCAAAGATAACACTGAAGACATTACAGAGTGAAATATGTTCTGAACTGACAGTGCAAGACAACCCTAGTTAACTGCAGATGCAATGAAAAGTCAAGCAAACATGAAGCTTTTGAAAGTATGTATATTTTCTTAACTCTTTTACAAGGTTGTTCAAAGCCAAAAATATTCCATCTTCCTAACAGCAAATATATGCTCATGACCAGAACACTGGCCCTTCCTTCACAGTTCATGTGGATTTAGCAGATCGGGTGCAAGGTCCGGGTTCTATTTGTGTTCTATTTGTGTCTCATTCCCTTGGGTTATTTTTAAAGAGAGAACTATATTCTAGCCCTGCTTTGTTGATAGAGATTGATGTGACATCTTCACCTTTTTAAAAATAATGAAATTTTTGCCATGATTTCTGCAGGACCAGGGCTTACACCAATCTGATCAGAGCTACCTCTCCCACATCACAGGCATTGTTCAGTGTTTAATCGACCTGTTTGCCTTTCCAGTATGCACTAAATTTNAATGGAAAGCACGTCAGCCACTCCATACAGGAGAAAGCATTGGCTGCTATATCTATCTCATGATGAGAGAATTGCTCAGCAGCTCTCTTCCAAATAGAAATCTCACATGAGAGGCAGATAGACATTAATTTGCAATGTTAAGCTCTTATCAAATAAAAGCGTTCTGTCTAGACTGTTCTAAGTACACCTTTCCTCCCACTACTTGTTACAGGAGAAGTGAAAGTATACTATTATGAAAATAGAGTATTATTCTGGGGAAAAAAGAACATTTAAATACCTTTATCACTAATCCGCTATATAAGTGTCTGTTACTTGAGTTAATTAAAAATGGGGGAGGAGGTGTTGTTTGGTTTTTTTTTTTTTTTCTAATGACCTTCACTTGCCTATAGTCTCCAATAATAAATACAACTGCCCAAGTCTGGATTTCATCTGACATTCACTGATGCATCACCCAGCAGTTTCCACTTGAACTTTTAGGATTAAACCTTAGATTTATTGATGTTTATGGGAGTTTTGCCATTACATTTCCTAAGTCAAGAGTTTACCCTTAAAGATTTCAGCTATGCACAAAGCTGAGGGGTAAATTATGGGACAGCACAGATGAAATCTTGGTTCTGCTGAAGTCTGTTGGCATTTTGCCTATGACCTCAAGAGAGACAGCACTGCATATTTTATAAACTAAAATGGTCTGCTGTTCTGCATTTAAGTTTGTCATGACAAAGGTGTAGAATTTAAATATATTTAAACTTTTTATTTAATTCAGAACTTAGATGAGTTTTGTCTCAAACTCAGCTGCATTCACCAAAAAAAAATCCTATCATAACTTAAGTGCAGTGTTAGGCTTGAAGTGTCCCATCAGGGTATACGATAAGGGTGATATTCTAACATCACGCTGGACATAAACCACTTGAGTTAATAGCCTGTATGATTTAGCTCATGAGCCTGTGTGGTTTAGCCTACAAGACCCTGCTGAAGCGTTCACTAAACCTGGATCCAATATGAGTCAACATTACATATCTGTTGGGTTAGCCAGAACACATACAATTCACTGTGTTTATGTGCCTGCAGGGAGGCAAGTAATATCTGATCACTATCGAGTCAGACACACAAAGATGATAAGGGACAAGTTTACCCTCTCAGAAAGTTTTGACTGAATCTGAAGCTGTAAAAAGAGTTTGGATGGACTCTGTCCTCTGTGTCATGTGACTGTGGAACTTTTTTTATACGCTACCAAGTATCCTAAATACAGATTTATCACCTTGTCAAGCCATACTTGCAGACTGTCTTGGCTAGGTAGTGTTGTCTTCCATCAAATCTGTATAGGCATGGAATGCTGTGTGCTTGGGTTTTTGACTGCCTTAAATATTTGGATCTCATTTTTCTAGATGCCCTTGGGATTACAATATATTTGGTTTCATTTTCCATCCATTAATACTACAGAGTGTTGTGACTGCCAAATTATTCCTTTCCACTAAACACTTCCTCTAAATATTTCATTACAAGTATTATTCAATGTGAGGTTTTGTGGGATTTTCAGTTTAAAGAAGTCATTTTTGTGCAATTTAACAACAGTTTTCAAGGAAAAAAGTAGATTCATTGCCAATCATTGCTAATAAAGTATATGTGCATCACTATCAGTAAAATGGATCTGATAAAAAGAAAAAGAATGATCAGTTCATAAATAGATACAGAACAACGATCATATTCTTTATTCCTGAGTAAAGTATAACTTCGTAAGATTTCAAAGCATGTTATAACTTGTTACCTTTTTTATTATAAGTAGCCTAAATGTTAAATAATTTATAAAATTATATGCAAAATCTCTATTTATTTAAAAAATCCCTAATCTTATATGCATATAATTCTTTGATGTTAAAATGTATTCAGTCATCGAAACTAAGTAATTAACAGGAAGTGACATTCAGTGGTTTATTGAAAGTAATATTTTTCAAATAAGCAAAAAGGATGGAATAAATCATTGGATAAAGGATTGTAGTTCTGAGTATAATCTTACAGGAATGTAATGAAAGTATCAGTTAATGCCTCAATCAATAAAGTTGTGGATTGTAGATTTTAGGAGAAAACTCATCAATATATTTTATGATCTAATGTACAGCTTTACATCTTTCAAGAGATCAAAAAGAAATGGATGGAACAATGTTTTATTCACAATATAAAGTAGAATAAGAGGAGGATTTATGTTTCATAAGAGGAGATTTTCAGCTAATTAATTGTGAATTTCTACAATGCTAAAATTAGTTGGCACTGCATAGTTCTAATTAAATTCATGGCCAACTCAAGTAATTCTAACTAAAGAATCACATGATCAAAGTTCACAGCCAAACCCCCAGTTTTCCATATATTTCCTGTCTAAGCTTCAACTTTAGGCATAGGCATAAAATGTGCTTGTATTCTCATGAATCTGTGACGAGAATTTACTTTCCATATATGAGATGTATTTTAATACAGGACTGTATTAAAAGGCAAAAGGAACTCAGTCAGTATGCAACAGGGTTTGCATGTTTATGCCTCTTGGAAGATCACTTAAAGTAGCTCATGGTTTTAGTGATTTCTAGATTTCCTGGTAATTCTGGCTCTTCTGATAATCATCATTACCAACATAGGATTGAATAAGCATGTAATATTTCATTATTAGATTTGATGTAAGGAAGAAGTTCTTCACTGTGAGGGTGGTGAGGCACTGGAACAGGTTGCCCAGAGAAGTTGTGGATGTCCCATCCCTGGAAGCGTTCAAGGCCGGGTTGGATGGGGCTTTGAGCAACCTGGTCTAGAGGAAGGTGTCCCTGCCCATGGCACGGGGGTTGGAACTAGGTGATGTTTAAGGTCCCTTCCAACCCAAACCATTCTATGATTCCGTGATTATTCTATTGATATCCCAGCCAATCCTAGTTCTTGGAACTGGCAAGTGAACAAGAATGGTGGCAGTTTCTGGACTATGATTTACACTGGCTTTATTCTCCTGAAATTTATTTTGACACTGCATGAGTATGTATGGAGACATATGAACATTTCATTTCAGCAAAAGGAGCAAAGAAATGTTGCCATTCAACGTGCTGTTTTAAAACACATTGTTTAGTATATGCACTACAGAACCTAAAATTTCATTAGGGTACACAGCCTACATATGGTCATAATAAACCATAAAACTTTATTTAAAAGCATAATGAGAAGAAACATTACCTTCCTTTTATAAACATCAAACCAAAAATCATAAACCTTGAACTGTTCTTCCCAAGGAAATAGAAAAAAAAAAAAATCCAAACACAAAGATTTGCTCCGATTTCTTGGTTTCTAATCCAGTGTTTATTTGCAATAATATTTTTCCTACGCTATGAATAAATTATTATAAATCAGCTCCATATTTCAGCAATTCAGAGCACTTCAGGTCATCCTCTGTGCTGAGCAATCCTTAGATAAGAACAGGTCAGTACTTTCTAGACAAAATTCTTTTGGGGGGGGGGTTATTGAAAGTTAGGGTGAGGTTACTTCTTCCTTTGCAAACAACCCAGCCCAACCTTATTCTTAATTTCTCATGTTCTGCTAGTTGGCCAAGAGGAAGAGGAAATGTAAATAAGTGAGAACTATTTCTTTGCATTTCTTCATTCCCCTTTTTCAATAAGAAGAAAATAGCTTTTCAAATTATGAAGGGAAATGCTTTCTATTTTGATAATGGTAAATGAGTGATGATTTCCAGCCACTCAGACTGTATACCCCTAACACATTCCTTCCTTTCTAGTCAGCGAGAGTGCACCAACAAAGAACGATGGCATAAATCAAGATAAGGCATTTTGGTCCATTTGCCTCACTGTGATCTTCAGCTTTAAATGCCAGACTATGTGATTTTTCTGGCTGCCTTTCATTTTTTGACTCCATGATGCTACTTCAGTAACGAGAGTTCAAAGTACAGAAATACATTGCACCTCTGCTGCTCTTCTCTTTATTTTTCTTTTATTTTAAGTTGTAAGTGCTTCTTCTGGTGGGGAAGGCTGACATTCCGTGTGCCTTATAACTCCACAGCTTAGTCCACTCTCACTTCCCTGCCAGGCTGAGGATCTAGGAAACCTTCCTCCTTGGGGAAGAAAGGTTTCCCTTGGGAATAATAGGGTCACTTGCTTCCAGCTGCATGAGGGACTGGGGTTTAGAAATCCCTGTTGTTTGGGAAGGCATGACCTCGTTACTCTGAGTGACAGCCCTACACGAGCTCTGCCTTTGACAGTGGTGACCATGCCCACCTGCCTCTGCTGTCCCTGAAGGCAGTGCATTTTTTGTGTGCCGCAGTCACCAGCTCCCATAAGACCAGTGTGAGCTGCGAGTTGGGGCTCTTCTCAGCAGGGGCAGGATCTTGCTCAGCACCCAGCTAGGAGCTGGGCAGCATCACCACTCCCAGTGTGACATATACCCCAGCTGTCCGTGCCTTGGGGAGACCCCTTGGAACTCTGCTCCTGCGCTGGTAACCTGGAGACACCTTTCCTTCCCTTTTTTTCCCCTCCGAGGGCTATTTGATAGCTATGCAGCGCTGGCGGGTGCCCTGCTCGCTGCGTTTGGAACAAGCACAAACTGATCTGAAGCTGCACTTTGCAGGATCAAACCCATCAATTTGTTCAGAGAATTACTTGCTTTGCTGTAAAAAATGGTTTGTGAATGAAATAACCCCTGGGTTTGGTTTCTATGGTTACTACTGCACTAAGGAAAACAGCAACTGTCTCATTTATTTATTTATTTCCTATTAAATGTTGTTTGAACAACCCAGTCTCTCTCAGTTTGGGCACCATTTTATACCTGTCCTGATTTTGCTGTTCTTAGTTTCAGATAGGTACCAGTAAGTTCTGTTTTTGTGATTTTGCACAAGCTAAAGATATGTAAAAGAGTTGATCTATTTAGGGTAGTATTAAGGCATTTGCTAAGTTCTTTAAACCTAAGATATTATAACACAATGTTGTTTTAATTAAATATGTAATGTTACGGGCACTTACATAAGCTCACCTTCTGTCTGCCTGACTTTCCATATGGTCTATGTGTTCATTTTAACTCTGCAGAATGGAAACAGAGGAAGAAATAGTACTGTATCTGTTCATATGTCCTCAGCTTTCCTATCAGTATTTCACTCAATGAAATATGACTATGAATAGCTATTTCTTATTTTAGAAAGAAAGCTCTTACTTTATTTGAATTTTGCTTGAAAAAAAAGAAAGTCTAATATTATAAATTGACAGTGACAATCCTGGGCTAATCCTCAGCTTCACTGCTAGGTTTTAACAGCTGACTAATGTCCATCAAGGCCTCATAATTCTCCTGTATATGGAACAGGACATTGGTGTGATTTTTTTTTCCAGTTAAACAGTCCTTTGCTATTCAATTGTTCCTCACATGGAAGCAATTCTAAGCCTTTCATCATCCTTCCTGTCCTCTGAATCATTCCCGTTCCTGGTATATCCTTTCTTTTGGTTCTGGGGACTGCACAGAGTATCAAAGGAGAAGGTTTGTTGGTTTGTTGTGGATTTATTCAGTCACATAATTAATTTCAGTAGAAGAATTATTCTGCCTTATTTCTATTTGTTTCCTAATACTTCCTAACATTTCAGGTGCTTGTTTTTCATGCCTGCTAAGCACTATAGAAGATGTTTTCAAGCGGCAGACTGTGGTAACACCAAGGTATCACTCCAGAATGGCTATTGCCACTTCAGGATTCACCATTTTCTGCACAAATCCAGGGTTATTTTCTTTCCCTATTTTCACTTCTTAACATTCACCTACTGTGAGTTTCATCTGCCATTTCCCTGACAAAGAGATAGTCTTGTATGGTCCTTCTGCAATTCTTGAGACACTAACTTCATCTCTGCTACTTACAACATAACTTTACATCACCTATAAAAATGTCACTTCATTCTGTTTTTTCTTCTCCAGGACTTCAGCTGCATTTTCACTAACCTGCGGAAGTGAAAGCCTCTGCCTAGAATGCCAGCTCTGTCACTTTTCCCATGGTAGCCCACAACAACTGAACAAAACTCTGCAGCACATCCTATACCAGTTGAGCAATGTAAAAATTAGATTATAATCTACCTTAGTCATTGTCGTGGTTTCGGTTTCAGCCCAGCGGGTAACAAAGCACCATGAAGCTCCTCGCTCACTCCCCACCCCCCTGCGCCTGGCCACGTTGGGATGAGGAGAAAATCCAAAGGCAGGCTCGTGGGTCGAGACAAGGACTGGGAGGGATCACTCCCCACTTATGGTCACGGGCAAAAGACAGACTCAACTTGGGGGAGAAACAAAAGCAATTTAATTTACTACAAATCAAATCAAAAAGAAAACACAAGGGTATTAGGAAGGGAAACCAAACCTCAGAACACCTACCCCCCACCCCTCCTGCCTTCCCGGCTCAGCTCTATTCCCAGTTCTCTCTCCCTCCTACCCCCGGTGGCACAGGGGAACAGGGGATGGGAGTTTTGGGGTCAGCTCACCACACCTTGTCTCTGCCGCTCCTTTCCTCAGGGGCNGGGCTTCAGTTCTTCCTGAACTTCCCTGGTGTGGGTCCTTTCCGCGGGCTGCTCTCCAGTCACACACTGCTCCAGCACAGTTTTTACCATGGAGTTGCTGCCATCTTGGGGAGCCTCCACTCCACCATGGACCTCCCTGGGCTGCAGGGGGACAGCCTGCCGTCTCTCCACGGGCTGCAGGGCCATCAGCCTCCTCAGGCGCCCCTCCTCCCCTTCCTTCTTCACTGACCTCGGTATTGGCAGAGGTGTTCCTCTCACGTTCCAACCCCCCACAGGCTGCCGGTTCCCCTTCTTCAATCTGTTCTCCCAGAGGCGCTCCCACCGTCACTGATGGGGTCAGCCTGGGCCAGAGTTGAGTCCGACTTTTTGGAGCCGGGGGAGCTTCTAGCAGCTTCTTACAGGAGCCACCTCTGCAGCCCCCTCCCCCACTACCAAAGAAAACCGCGCCACACAAACCCGTAACAGTCATGAAGACTCCTCTTTAGCCAGAAAGAGCTAATAACTCCAGAAATCAACTCACTCTTTAATTTTAGATATCTGTCTGAAGGCTAAAGTTTTCTGACATGTTTTCTGGAAGCACCTGTAATATTCTCTGAGAAAGGTTGAACACTGGATGCCTAGCTATTAGAGGGTCAGCAGGTGAGATCAATCCTATTTCACCTGGGTTTCTCTGTTTTTTCAGTTGTTTGTCTGCAGGATGGCAAGATGTCAGCTTTGGATCTTGTAATGAGTTTTTCCATTGAAATAACTCGGTTTACAGCTCTTTCTGGGGTGTTCCTAGTGCACAGAAATATTATATTGGTTTCTGCAGACTCCACAGTTTATTTATGAGGCTGAAGTTTGATTTTTAGTGATAAACTGCCTGATGAAATGAATCACAACTTTTCTTTATAGGTAGAAGCTACCTCTCATCTAAAGTGTTAAGTGACGGCTAAATCACAATTCACTGGAGAACTGAAGTGAAATATAAAACAATTTATTTTTAAAAACAAGATCAATAAAAACTGCCATTTCAAAGATAAAAATCATCATGAGATCTATCCTTAGAATTCTTACTAAACATAAGTCATACAATTATTTAAAAAGGTAGGATTTAAATTCAACAACTACCACAAAGAGAATGTTAAAGAGCTCTAAGAACTGCTCAGAGCTCCCATAGTTATTATGAAATAGTTTTCACCAAGACAGAGGAAAAATACATACATTCCTCTTAATGGAGCTAAATTTCTTGTTAGACTGCTGGCTATTTATCTGGCAGCTGGGATGATGCTGAAAAAAACAACACAGGACAAGAAAATTTATCAACTATCTATACACATAGTCAAAACCTCAGGTACTATTAAATTGTCATAGATTCATTTCTTTCTGAGGACCTTCATCAGCATATACGAGATGCAGATCGGCATTCACCCTTGTAGTTTCAAATTAGTCTTGAAGGCCATTATGTGTTTATGGTTTTTATTGTCATCCTTAGCTGGTATTTTTCTGTCTGCGGATGCTCAACAAATGGGAATAAAAGACCATTACAAGTTAGAGGGAAAAACAACTCAGACTGAACTAATATTATCTCTCAGGTACCTTGGAGCTTGAGAAAATAGATCAAGGAAAAACAGTTGCTGAATTCAGAAAACTAGAGATGCTAGAGGAGACAAAAAAAAAAAAAACAATTTTAAATTAGCTTGGTCTCTACTCGTTCTTTGACTATCAGCAAAGTCATGGCTTAGATGGTGCCTGGTTACTAGTTGCCTTTAGCCTAAGGATGAAAATAACAGGAGGTGTGTCTCCACGTAATGGCTAGCAGCTTCATTGCCAGGGAGCTTGGTGAACATCAGAAATTCATCTGTTTCAAGAGAAGGCGAGGAAAGTACACGGGAAAGACACCTGCTATGGATTACTAAACAGACAGGCCACAACTGGATCAAGAAATCCTGAGCAGATACTGAGCAGAAAATGGTTGGCAGCTGAGCAGCTACTGGGGAGGACATATATTTGTACTCTTCTTATTCTTCTCTGTGTGTCCATTATGGTAAATGTTAATCTTGTTCTAAACAGTGTGGCCATTGCTGTGGGAGGTTTTTTTATGCAACTGAAAAATATAGTTATAGTAGGACTAATGGCCAAATGAGCAAATGGGTCCACTGTAAGGTCTTAAGAGCTCTAGGCTGAAGAGTTAGAGCTGTGGACTCAGTCCCCTGTTCAATTCTGAGCTTTCAATGTGCTCCTGTGCAAGTCACTGAACTGATCTCATGCCTTGGTTTCCCATTTTTTAAATAGAAATAATGCTTCTGCATGTCATCAATAAAAGGCATAAGAACAAAATTGGAGTACTGCTGCCCATTTACTTATAATGGTATGATCCAGACCAATTACTTTTCTGTGTAGCTTCCAGTCTGGCTTTGGAGGGGCTGAACACATTTCCACATTGGTTGAGCAGGACTATAGAGGGACTTGAGATTTCCAGGTTTAATTTTTTCTCCCATCTTATATTCCCTTTCTGTGCTCCATCCTTACAAGATAGCACAGCAGTACATTGTTTTGCTAGTGTCTAAAAAGATGGCTTAGAAGAACTATTAGAGGGAAAACACTTTTGGAAAGAGTCTATTTATTAACAAAATCATGTTTAAGTTGACTTCAACGTGGATTTTTCAGTGTCATCAGACACAACAATGCAATACAATATCACATATCCTGGTGTTGAAAACATGGGGTGGACATGAAATTTTATACCTGTCTCATGTCTACTGGTATGATTGGTGCATTTATATACAAAACTCTGAATCATGGACAAAATAGTCTCTGACAGAAAGGAGGGAGGGGCATTCATGAATCGGCCAATCTAGCAGCTAATTCAGAGCAGTAATAGAGCTTCACAGAAGGCATCTTTCATATATGTTTTTTGGCAGTCAGTGCAAAAGGGCTTCCATGTGGTCTCAGACACTATTAATCATTACCTGAGGCAAAAGGGATGCAAAGACTAGCAGACTGAAAACTTTTAGAATGGCAATATTTAATCATTTATGTCCTTCATGAAAAGTTTAAGGTGACTCATTATCAGAATGCCTGTTCCTCCATTAACCATTGGGTTTTCTGTGATTTTTTTGAAAAAATGTGGTTATTAAATACCATCTAACCTAGTCATTGCCTAAACGACAGTACCAACCATATAAGCCTTGCACAAAAATTGTATAGAATCATGTTTGCTTGTAACTGTGTAGCTGCTTTTTATTTCAGCTTACTTTACTGTGACTCCATTTGGAAACAAAATTTTGACTCTGTTAAATAGACAAGGACTGCCTCTGTTAAGGAATGTAGAACTGTAGAAAATCTAGAGGTCTGTAGAGGTCTGTTGAACCCAAAAAGTAGAAGCAAACTTAGCATACTGTTTGCCTTGAAGCAAGGTATAATAAGCACTCTAAACCAGTGTTTTGGGTTTGTGTGATGGGGTTTTGATAGCAGGGGAGGGGGCTGCAGGGGTGGCTCCTGTAAGAAGCTGCTAGAAGCTCCCCCGGCTCCAAATCGGAGCCGCCTCTGGCCCAGGCTGAGCCCATCAATGACGATGGTAGCGGCTCTGGGAGAACAGATTGAAGAAGGGGAACCTTCTGAAGGGAGTGGGGGGATTGGAATGTGAGAAGAACCCCTCTGCAGATACTGAGGTCAGTGAAGAAGGAGGGGGAGGAGGGGCGCCTGAGGAGGCTGATGGCCCTGCAGCCCGTGGGGAGACAGCAGGCTGTCCCCCTGAAGCCCAAGGAGGTCCATGGTGGAGCGGAGGCTCCCTGAAGATGGCCATGACTCCATGGGAAAGCCCACGCTGGAGCAGTGTGTGACTGGAGAACTGAAGACCACAGAAAGGAACCACGTTGGAGAAGTTGGTGAAGGCCTGTCTCCTGTGGGAGGGACCCCACGGTGGAGCAGGGGACAAGTGAGGAATCTTCCCCCTGAGGAGGAAGGAGCGGCAGAGACAAGGTGTGGCGAGCTGACCCAAAAACCCCCATCCCCTGTTCCCCTGTGCCACCGGGGGAATGAGGGAGAGGGAACCGGGAATGGAGCTGAGCCGGGAAGGCGGGAAGGAGGGGGAGGAATTCTGATGTTTGGTTTCCCTTCCTAATACCCTTGGGTTTTATTTGATTTGTATTAAATTAAATTGGTTTTGTTTCTTCCCCAAGTTGAGCCTCTCTTTTGCCCGTGACCATAAGTGGGGAGTGATCCCTCCCAGTCCTTGTCTTGACCCATGAGCTTTTCATTTCCTCCACCTCATCCCACCATGGCCGGGGAGGAGGAGTGAGCGAGCAGCTTCATGGTGCTTTGTTATCAGCTGGGCTGAAACCATGACAACCAGTAAAACCAGCAAGACTATATGAGCAATTTGTAGCATTGAAATACCACTATAATTACTTTGTAACATGGATAAGCTTAAACATATAATTAATAGCCCTAACCACAAATGGGCAGGTGGAAACTTGTGGTATAGTTGCAGAAAACAGGTGCAGAAAAACCTGTGCAAGTAGCAAAATCTGCAAGACAAGAATGAGGATGTGGAGCAGACAAGAAAGGTGTCTGGTAAAACCAAAAGCATCCTGCAAAATACATGGGAAAAATGTCTGATGGGACCATAATAATCCTGTAGAATAAGAGAAGCCAGAAGTCCCGATACCAGAAATAAGATGCCAAGACCAAGTGAGACCACTGCCTTTTCTTTTGGGGAAGGTTCAGAGCAGCATAAAACATCAATAATGAGTGAGGACAGTGTCGTGGTTTCAGGTCAGCTCAGTCGGTAACAAAGCACCACGAAGCCGCTCGCTCACCCCCCACCCCCTCGCCTGGCTACGTTGGAATGAGGAGAAAATACAAAGGCAGGCTTGTGGGTCGAGACTAGGACTGGGAGGGATCACTCCCCACTTATGGTCACGGGCAAAAGACAGGCTCAACTTGGGGAAGAAACAAAATC
>VYZV01006031.1:67905-86455 GCA_013401275.1 Pandion haliaetus | reverse complement strand
CCCAAAATCCCCATCCCCTGTTCCCCTGTGCCGCCGGCGGGAGGAGGGAGAGAGAAGCGGGAATGGAGCTGAGCCGGGAAGGTGGGAGGGGTGGGGGGAGGTGTTCTGATGTTTGGTTTCCCTTCCTAATACCCTTGTGTTTTGTTTTTGATTTGATTTGTATTAAATTAAATTGCTTTTGTTTCTTCCCCAAGTTGAGCCTGTCTTTTGCCCGTGACCATAAGTGGGGAGTGATCCCTCCCAGTCCTTGTCTCGACCCACGAGCCTGCCTTTGGATTTTCTCCTCATCCCAACATGGCCAGGTGCTGGGGGGGTGAGTGAGCGGCTTCGTGGTGCTTTGTTACCAGCTGGGCTGAAACCAAAACCATGACAAACTTGTATGTCCAGCTCAGCATTCTTCCTAGTAGGAAAAACAAGCATTTTGAATAACATTTAGGATTTCCAGTTAAATATTTTTATTCTCCTGGAATTGCTTCAAGAGTTTGCAGTCTGTCTGTAACCTCATACTCCTGCAAGGGCAGGAATTCATCTTATATTAAACAGTAAAAAGTATAAATCCAAACGACCTCTTTTGATCTTCTAGGCTTTCCTCTTCACTGTTAAGATTTTCAGCATTCAGGATTTTATTATGTTTCTGTCCTTCAAACAGGACATTTAAGATACTGTCTGTTTGCAGCAACTTCTTGCTGATGTTGTATACTTCTGCTGTGCCCATAATTGACAGTAAAGTAATTGAAGATGGATAGACAGGCAGAGGGCACTAGTTTCAAATCTGCCCAAAAAAAGGAACATTCATGAATGAAAACAAAGTTCCAAAAGCTCTTTTTTACATAAAGCTGTTACGTGACTGCAGCAAGTTCCCCTTTTCTGTTAGTGGAAAAAAAAGGATATAAAATATGAAGAATCCTTTGCTCCACAGTACATTGCCACAGTTACTGTTACCGTTATTTACCTTCTAAATAGTCGTGAGCAGAATTTGTGAGTAGACTCTTCTCCCAGGAAAGGCCAGGTTGTGTTAAGCACTGAACAAGCATATCTCAGGAAGCCTATCATCCAAATGGCAAAAGAAATGGAGGAGACAAACATGGTCTGCAAAGAAGAACAGATGAGTTGATCAAGAGGTTTGGATATATGCAAATTTAGAGAATCAGGAATAGCAATTAGAAGTACCCACCTGCTTGATCTTGCAATTAATTTTGTGCATTGCAGGACAGGTACATTTTGAAAATGTTTCTTTGAAGAGAGTGAATAACAATTACCAGGTGACACATTTGGGACTATAAAATGTATTTTTGGGCAACAAAGTCTGTTTATGAATTTGTGTTTAATTAGTAAGATTATTTCAATCAAGACAACCCTGGGAAAAATAGAAGTAAGTTAAACTGTATTTGCATAACCAACATAAGTTGGTTATTATTTATAATATTTATTATTTATTTGTATTGTATTATGTTTAGTTACTAGTTTTATTATTTAGTCAACTAAATCTAGATTTAAACATAACTGATTTTACTTTTTTTGTTTATCTGAAAATAAAAGGCTCCTTGAAAATTAATCAAAATCTTTTGGTTTAGTCAAATTTTATATGAACAATAGTGAATTTCTTTCAATTTTTTGTTCTGGTGGGAAAGCTGAAATGTTGTTTCAGTTTGACCCCAAAAGAATTGGGTTCAAGGTAATTTTAATGTGTAGCTTCACCAGTGAACCAAACCCAATACTTTATTCCAATTTTTATGCACCACTTCCTCTATGAATCTGGTATCCTAGTTATTGCCAGGCATTCTGTATCATTAAGTAAAAGTGATTTCTTCTCAGTCTCTTGTGGTTTGTTCAGCTAGCTCAAAGCTGAAAAACCCCAATACATGAATGGTATACCCCTGAGCTATACCATGTTTCAGAGAAAAGAGAGGACAAAATTTAATAGCAAATGGAATTAATTCCTTAATTTCCCAAAGTACTGTTGTATAGGATCATTCACAGTTAGTAAGAGAATGAGTTCTCTCTCCAAGTAATCAAGTTTCTTGCATAATCTTGTCTTCCCCTTCCCTGTTTTCATCTCAATTTGCTTTGACTGATCTTTTTTGTGAGGTTGGTCTCTCATCCTGCTTCCTAATATCCCATGACTTTATACTGAAGTCTATATCCCAGTCACAAATCAAGTACATCTAAACCTTCCTGTCAAGGAAAGATGAATTCATAAAAATGTAATTACATCCAGCCTGAAAAATGCCCCTAAGTACCTTCCATCCCTCAAAGCTGAATTTCTGTGTGATAAGCTACTGTAGATATTCTTCAACTACAAAAGAGAGTTAAAAAATTACTGTTGATGGGTTTTGTGCCATGACATCACAGTGGCCAATTTCCCTGTGTTCACTAAGTAATTTTCAAACACTATCTCTTTTTAATACATGCTATCTACTTAACAAAAGAAAACCAAACACTGATTTCTCAGTGTATGTCTGGAAGTAGATAAGGCAGTAATTTGGACAGCAAGAGATTTCATCTGACAAAAAAAACCCAAGAAATTCTATGATATCTTAAAGAATCCAATCATTTTTCTTAGCTTTCTTACTGCGAGTTTTTACTACACAAGAACGATTTTCCTTTGAGCTTGTGCTCTTGATGCCTTAACTCCTGGTAGAATCCACTACAAAACAAATTCCATGAAACAGCTTTGACAAATTCAACACAACTGTTGCAGCACCTTTCCACTTTGCTCACTAATAATCTCTTTCTGCTTTTGGTTTTGATTTTGTTTTCTTTTTAACTTGTACACACCATTCGTTAAACGCATTTGTGATTGTAGCAGCAATGGTACAGAAGGATGCAAAGTCACTGGGAGTCCTCATGGTGTATGCTGGTGTGTTTTTACCAGACTGACTGAGCAACTGTGGTCTAAACAGTTATGGAGTCTGACAACTCATTATAAGACAAAGCTTTATTGATACAGCAAGAAAGATGAGGAACAGTGCACCCATACGGCTGCTCACACAATCGCCTACAGCAAACACAGGCTCACAAGCAATGCCATGGCTCCAGTGAGCTGCCAGGGACACTTCGTGTCTGGTTCATCTGGCAGCAATAGCCAATCACGCAAATGCATTTTTAATGCGGGTAAGAAAGAGTCACGTTGCCCCTTGGCTCTACCAGCCGTAGTGCGTTGTGAAAGAATTGTACCTTACACTGATAATGTGGGCAGCATCCTGCCTACACTGCTGATCTCGGTCACGGGGTCAGCCTCTCTCAAGGGATAAAAATAGTGTGTTTCCTACCAACTGAGGATGTGAGTTGTGTGGCCTCTAGCATTACCACACTTGAACACCTGAGGCTTGATGCTTTTCGAATCTGCCAGCACTGACAGGATGAAACTCCTATTGAGTTTCCATGCAACAGAGAAGGAGCAGCTGGCTCCTACTGTGGGAGGTACATATAGTCCTGCAGCTCTCCATTGCTTTAGGTTAATTTTCTACTTAGGGTAGAAAGACTTTCAGACCTTCTTATCTTGTTTTCATGCCCACTTCGTTCTGAAGAATCCCATTTCGCTAAAAATATGCAAAAGGGTTTCTGTAAGGAAGCTGTAAGAATGGGAGTATGTAAGAGCTGGAATACATATGCCATCATACTCCATGCAGAAGTCCGTGCATACATTCCACCCATGTCATTATAACAATAGATCATAGGGATTCATGTATTAAAATCCTTCCTGAAAGTTCTTATTCTAAGCAATGTCACTGGTGTGGACATGATCACGTAACAGTGCAGGTATATGAATTAGCTTCTTTAAAATGTTTCTTCTGTGTATTGATCTAATTTGTTACATTGTAGGAACTTTTATTTACAACCATATGGTTCTGGGTAGTTCTGGGGAAAAGTCTGTGAACAAGGGGAAGCGACATGAAACTTTCATATTCTAGCCAAGACAGAGATCCAACTTCTAGAGACTTCACTAGTTAAACCCCTGATCGCTGATGAGTTCAGCATGAGTCTGGAAGGGTGGTCACCTTGGTAACACAGGTATGCTTCAGCTGTGAGCAGCACTGTTACTGGTAGGGCCAACTCTTACCTTTTCAGTTTCCTGTCCAAAATTCTTGTTGTCAGATGGGAAAAAAAGCCTCTTCATGCAGGTAAAGCAGCCAATGCTTTTGACACAGAAAGCAGTTTGCATTGGTATGTGTACTTTCAACTCCAAGACAAAACGGCACATTCCCTGAAGAAATGGGTCTAAGCCCTACATTTTAGGTCTAAGTTCAGACACTGCAAGTGATTGCACATGCTTTTCAGGTTGATTGCTGCTCTACTCTTGTTCCTGTTTTCAAGAGTATCACTTGGAAGACACCAGTGTGCAGAAAAAAAGGCTCGAGGACCGGGAACACATCCATCTTCTCTTTTGCTAAATGCAAGAGAGTTACTGTTATTTAGAGATTGGAAGGTGATGAAAAACATATTAAAATACTGTCTTGCTGGAAAGATATGTCTTTCACAGGAGTAAACAGTGTACGACATTGATAATGATCCTATATAATAAAATTACATGGCTAAACTAAAGTGATAATTCATACAGAAACATCATTACTGGTTGAACATTCTTAATTCAATGTAGAAAGCAGCTGCAGGCTAAACTAATTTTTTTAATAGAATGGCTATAATTCTGGACAAATATCAGTGATACAGGGAGTTGTTGTTTATTCAACTTGAACATAACTGAGATCAAAGTTAGGACTTATATGTTCAGCAATAGGTCCATGAAGACATCAAACACCACAAGTTTGTTGCTTCTAATATTTGTAGGCTAAACAGTGGAGAAAATATTTAAGTTCTCCTAAATATTAATTATTTATCTTCAATAAAATTAGACATCTATTATCTGTATTATGGTGTCTATATAAGAACTTCCAGTCAGTGCTGAGAAAAGCCTTAGTATGCTGTGATCTGGTCAAGAAGTACAAATGGAAAACAAAGGAAAGATGAATGATTTATTATTCCATGGTTTATATATTTAAAAGCTATCACTCAATACAGGAAAATACTTCAAATAGTATAAAGTACAAAGACAAAAGATTATCGTTGTTGAAGTCATGCTTCTGGGTGTACAGAGGTTTGAGAATAACATATGCTTCTAAAAGGTAGCAGGAATAGAACTGAATGAAAGCAGCTTTTTAAGCATCCTTAACACGCAGCATTTTCATTTTATACTGTACTTCAGACACCTATGCACCTCACTGATCTGTATTGTCACAGGAGATTAGTATCAGCTAAGGTACATTACTTGATGTTTGTTATACACAAAAAAGTAGTATGAGAGCTGCCAGAACGTTATAGAATGTGCAGAGCTATGCACAGAAGCACTGACAGAAATCACTGTTTCCCCTATCCTTGCACTGATGCTAAAATAACAAGATTTTTAATTACTACAGCCCAAAAGTTGTATATAAAAAGCGCTCTTTTCATAGTCTGGGTTTTAACAAGTGCATTTTTCAGTTGTTATGTCTTGGCTGATTGCACAATAAAGGCATTTTCAGTTGCATTTTATTTATTTATTGCTGCTTTCTTTTGTTTTACATTCCACATGTATGTATGTCCAGAATTTTAAGTGTCTGCTTTTGGGGTTTTCTTTTTTCCACCAGAAAAATTCAAGGATGTGATTTATGAGCAGAACACAGAGCAACAAAATAAAAGACAGTAAGTTCCAAGGCTCAAATTTTATTTTTATTTTATTTTAAATGACATTTACTAGCTTGTTTCTCACAAATTAATTGGTTCATTTGCAGTTCAATCTGTTTAAAGTGAAGAAGTTTGCTAAGACATGCCTATAATATAACATAGGAAAAGTTACTGGTAAAAGAATAACCACAGCAAGTCAGCAAGATCAGTATGTATGATAAGAAGTCAGTTACAGGTTTTGTTAATTATAAGTGTTACTTAGCTCACAAAATGAATAAAAATGAAATAAAAAAATTAAAAAACAGTAAGAAACTGAACTGTAAGCATCCAGCGTCTAAAGACAAGTTTCACCTTTCTTCCCTTTTCTATCCCATTTTCCTTCATTGCAGATTGGAATTCCCTAGGGTAATGACCCAGTTGGAACTAAGACTTTACAGAGCTGGAGCAAACTGCCTTCTCACAGAAGATTAGTTTATTCGTTAAATAACGAGTGCCAAGCTCAACTAGCACAGTAGGTAACAATTATTTTAGGTATGTCTTAAACAAAATAAATAAAACAGAACAAAAAAACCCAAAACCCCCAAACCAGGCCTAGACAAATAATCAGTAAAATTGCAATGATTTAAAATGGGCTGATAATGAATTGAAGCATGAAATGAATGTTTAGAAAAATCTGAACAGATTTAATTTTTTTCCATGTGGTAAATATGCTTCATATTGACAATACTGATAATACAGGTACATTTATAGTTTGCAAACTTTGCCAGGGAGGAAAAAACAGGAGCCCCTAAAACCTTATTGTTGTTCTTTACATCATGATCCTGGTTCTTCAGGTTCTAGTTTAGCCAATGAGAATTATTCTAAAGAGTAGCTGATGCACGAGTCTTAAGCACTGAAAAAGGAAACTGTGCACATTTATCTTTGTAAAAATAATTTTTCACGCTTATGAAACAATTCAAGGCCAGAATGAAGGAGATGCAAATTTTCATGACTCCACAAAAAATTTCTTTCTCCCTCATTAAATTGGGTTTCAGATTTGTTTTTCCCCCTTTTTGCATGTAGAAGATGAAAAATCCATGGACAGGTCAGTACAGGTTAATTTTTCTTCTGCTGAGGTTATAGACCTCTTCCATTCCTACCCTCTTCTCAGTGAAACTGCTGCAATCTTATTAGATTGCAGCATTATGTAACTTCAGTTATTGCAGTTATTATGTAACTTCTATATAAAAAGGTAGAATAAAAGAGTAAATAGGCAGATGTCTGTCATTCTATTTCAACCTCCTTCCTTTCTCACTAAAAAGAAAATCTGAGTTTCCCAAAATCACAAAATATGAAACAGAATAATGAAACACAGATGAAAACTACAGGTAAACTCTCTCCAAAGAACCTAACTAACTACTGAAAATGCCATTTAACTGCAATTTGGATAGGAGAGGCAGAGCTTGGATCTGAGTAGTTCAAAACCGATGAACAGAGGTTGGGTTTCTGAGGTGATAAGCTTGGCTGGTGCCAGATTGTTCAGTACTCTACAGAACAGGGACCCAAACCTGAAGGCAGCAAGTCCTAAATCCTTAGAATGGCTATTGTATTAGGAACCAATTTATTCTCTTTAGGAAAAAAATAAATAACAAAAAGAAAAAAAAAAAAAAAAGGTTGTTGAGTGGTCTTTTGTTTCTTTACATGGAGGGGAAAAGAAAGAATCTGGTAACTGTAATAACATAGTTTGGCAACAAATATAAAAAACAGTGTCTGCGGGCAGAACATGTGTTTGTGTGTAGGAAACAAAAAAGCACAGGGAGAAACATCGGTGGAGAGTACTGGAACTGCAATAAAGGTGTTCTACAGTAAGCCATCAGATCAGAGAAACAGAAGAGAGCTCAGAACACCCCTGTGCTGGAAAACTATGGAAAGATCTGAGGAAAAAGTAAAGGTGACCTTCTGAAAGAAAAAAAAAAGACAAGACAGGGAAGGTCTAGGAGCAGAAAACAGTGTGAAACGAAGAGAACAGATAGAAGTGGGGAAAAAACAGGGTAACCAGAAAACTACCAAATAATATTCACTTGAGAAGTAAGTAATTAGGGCTGAGAGGCTGCAAGGAAATCATAGAATCATAGAATCATTTAGGTTGGAAAAGACCTTTAAGATCACCGAGTCCAACCCTCGATGGTTGGACAAGGGAAACAAGGGAAAATAATAAAAGAGGGGACTAGTGGTGGGAAAAAGAATGATGAAAAACAGGCAGAAGGAAAAAAGATGCAGAAGGAAAAGACATCAAGAAAAGAACTCAAATATCCCAAATATACAAAGCTAAAAGTAATGCTTTATTCATCTGGTATAAATTACTTTTGAAACACTAGAGTAAACAACCATTAATTGGTCACATTTTTGCTGGAGGATGAGGAGTGTTTTAAAAACTACCTGTGGCTTTAAAAATGAGTTTCAATATATAGTATTCCTTCTGGAGATAAAGATTTGCAGAACATATGTAACATGAGCACATAATGCTGAGAGTTAAATGTGGATATTAATATTTGATGAGAAAAAGATAGACTTACAATCAAGATTTTTGTACATCCTTATTTGCAGTTATAAGGTATCTAAATTATTGTAAGTAGTATTTATTTCAGTCCTCCTTATCTTCTTTGTATCTTCTCAATACCTTTATTTCTGGACATCTGAGATGATAAAAGAAATGTATCTTTTTCTGCTTTAACATAAGATTGTGGACCTCCTGTGTGCAAAGAAAACCTTTAAAAGATCTTTGACATTTCTAGAAGGAAGTAATCAAATAAAAGTAATCTAATGTGTAAAATTAAAAATATGTATAATTAAAAGACAGTTATTTGGGGCAGTTGATTCATGATTTTTGAGCCTTCATTTTAATTGCAATAGCAATCTCAATAGACAAAATAAAATACAAAGCATGTATAATTGCAAGATATAGAGTTAAATTTCTATTTACTCTTCTGGCCTCTTGATTATTTTAGTTTGGTTAATTGTGTGAAAAGAGAAGTGGATTTCTTTTTTTTTTTTAAAGAAAAGGCAGCCAAGTATCTTACTACTATTGGCTTTCAAACTATGTTAGGCATCTAATTGCCGTTAGAGCATTTTAAAATTCTTACCAGAAAACAGATATTAAGTTTTCATTCTTTCACAATCAATAACATTTTATGGATGAGTAAAATTTGTGTGGCAAGTTATAACCACTGATACTGCAGAACTTAATTTTATCACACTTCTGTTTTTCCTTAAAGACACAAAGAAACTTATAGCTGCCCTAACCCCGAAAAGGTCTTTGCCCTAGAATTTTGGCTATCTGTGATTTTAATTTTAGCTCTGTCTCCATGTCCTGTCTTTCAATTAGAGTATCGTTCGGTAAATCATCCTTCAGAATTATGACCACCAAAGCGTCTTCATTCCATTGTTGACCAGCTGAAACAACGTTTTAAAAATATAATCTTTTAAAATTTCTGAATGCTCTGGCACATCCATGCTTTCTGTTCTATATGTACTTAAGAAGAAAAAGAAGTTTTCTCAGCATCTTTGTAGGTCCATGGGGCCAGAAAGGGTGTTAGAAACAATAACAAAGAAAAATTAGAGCAAATACATATTTTTTAAAATTTGGCACAATTGAAATAAAAAATATACTTTTTTTGACACCAAAGTATATGGTTGTCTCCATTGAAATCCATATTGAGTTTTCAGAAAATCTCTGCTCTTCTCATTGGTATCTTCAGAATATGAAAGTTAAAATGTCATGGAAGAAATAAATTCTTGTAAGTCTAACTTGAGAATGAAAAAGAGAGAGAGGGAGAGAAGAGAAAAACATCTTGACTGTGCTTAAATGAATGTACATCTTCAGGAATGATCAAGCATTACTTCCATTTGTAGCAGAAAAGCAGTCATCCATACTGCACATATAAAAATGTGAAAACATAAAAACAAAATTTCAATAAAATTCAGCAACTTCATGCAAATGCTTGATTAATTGTTATTGTCAGGGATTCTTCAGGCAAGAAATCATTTTGCCGATGTATTTCAATACATTGAGGTGGACATGATTTTACTTTGCTGTGATGACTGAACCACATACAGTCCTGAATTCTCTGATGTTTCTCACCCTTGATATTATATCATGAGTCTTATGATACTTGATCTTTAATTTAAAGATCCTCCTCCCAGAGATATAAGAATAGATCTCAGCTTTCACAAGGGGAAAAAAAAAGGCTAAGAAGGTGTCATGGTCTAACCCCAGCCAGCAACTAAGCACCACACAACCACTCACTCACTCCTCTCCTGTCCCAGTGGGATGGGGAGGAGAATTGGGAAAATAATAACAATAATAATACAAATATAATAACAATAATAATAATGGAAATAAAAAGGAATAAAACAAAAAGAGAGAAATTAGACCCAAGAAAAGACACGTGATGCACAATGCAATTGCTCACCACCCGCTGACTGATGCCCAAACAGCGATCTGACTCTTCTGGCCAACTCTGCCAGTTCATATATTGAGTATGGCATTCTATGGTATGGGATATCCCTTTGGCTAGTTGGGGTCAGCTCTCCTGGCCATGCTCCCTCCCAGCTTCTTGCACACCTGCTTCCTGGCAGAGCATGGGAAACTGAAAAATCCTTACGTTAGGATAAGCACTACTAGCAACAACTAAACCATCAGCGTTGTTGTGGTTTCAGCTCAGTCGGTAACAAAGCACCATGAAGCCGCTCACTCACCTCCCACCCCCGCGCCTGGCCACATTGGGATGAGGAGAAAATCCAAAGGCAGGCTTGTGGGTCGAGACAAGGACTGGGAGGGATCACTCCCCACTTATGGTCACGGGCAAATACAGGCTCAGCTTGGGGAACAAACAAAATCCATTTCATTNTCTCTGCCGCTCCTTTCCTCAGGGGGAAGATTCCTCACTCGTCCCCTGCTCCACCGTGGGGTCCCTCCTACGGGAGACAGTCCTTCACCAACTGCTCCAACGTGGGTCCTTTCCGCGGGCTGCAGTT
Source organism: Pandion haliaetus (assembly GCA_013401275.1). NCBI lineage: Eukaryota > Metazoa > Chordata > Aves > Accipitriformes > Pandionidae > Pandion > Pandion haliaetus. The sequence continues at coordinate 75,778 of VYZV01006031.1, read as the reverse complement.
CCTCACAAACTTCCCTGGCACGGGTCCTTTCCGCGGGCTGCTCTCCAGTCACACACTGCTCCAGCAAAGTTTTTACCATGGAGTTACGGCCATCTTGGGGAGCCTCCGCTCCACCATGGACCTCCCTGGGCTGCAGGGGGACAGCCTGCCGTCTCACCATGGGCTGCAGGGCCATCAGCCTCCTCAGGCGCCCCCTCCTCCCCCTCCTTCTTCACTGACTCTAGTATCAGCAGAGATGTTCCTCTCAGGTTTCCCAACCCCCACACTACCGGTTCCCCTTCTTCAATCTGTTCTCCCAGAGGCGCTACCACCATCACTCCCCACCCAGAGGCGGGTCCGACTTTTTGGCGCCGGGGAATTTTCCAGCAGTTTCTTAAAGAGGCCACCCCTGCATCCCCCCTCCCCTGCCACCAAAGAGAGCCATGCCACACAAACCCATAACAAGCATGTTATCAGCAGTATTCTCATATTAACTCCAAATCACACTGTTCCAGCTACTAGCAAGAAAATTAACTCTATTCTAGCCGAGACCAGGACAGAGGGAAGGAGGAAAGCAAGAAACCATCACAACTAGAACAGCTGAGCTAAATATGCTGAGAGGGGTAGGAAGTTTATATCCTACAAATGGGACTAAACATGGCTATTTTTTCATGGGTATGTGGTTTGCAACAATGGGAGTCATAAAGGGATCCTTCCTGTTACAGCATTTAAAGTATCATGTAATCAAGATGTCTGTGAAGCTGCACAGGCAGGTACCTGGGCAGGCTGAATGAAATGCAAAGCAGTGTAATGCAGAACAGCCCGAGAGGGACTGACTAGTGGCATATTCAGCCTGAAACTCATAGCAGAATGATCTGTTCCAAAGGGCAGTTATGTCACTTCCAAAGTGAATGAATTAAAACGGAATTAGGTACTGTGTAAGTAGAGAAAGAAGTTTTATGAGTGGATGTGAGGTATTTCATTATGGAAAACGAGTTCGTATGAAAGCAGTGGCAGTGTATTGCCCTCCATAATGTTACCCGGTTTCTGGTGAAACTTAATCTTACTACTGCTTTTTATTTTCACAGAACCTCAGTTTCTGCTTGGAATAAAAACCCTCTATTTTCACTTCAGGATAGGAAGAGTAAAGCATAAGAAAACTATTTGGGATAATTTAGATGTATTTACTAGTATTCTATAGTTTCCATTAATCTTACTCTGCCACCTTTAGTCACTGAAGATAAGCAAGTAAACTCGAAGAATAAGGCTTTTGGAAACAATGAATAAACCATTTGTCACTACAGAAGTACTAGAAGACAACAGTCACAGGTTAATGATTGCTAATAAACATGGTACCCCACTGTACTAATGCAAGAATATTCTATGATTAGTCAACAGCAACACTTTAAAAAATTGTTATTCCACTTACCACATTAACTTAACTGTTCCACAAACATTCAAAGGGTATAAAGAGATAAGAAGAAATAAATACTCTGTTCTTGATTGTACCAGCCAGAACAAACAGCAATAATCAATCAGTATTATCTGTCCTCTGTCTGAAATTTTAAATTCAGAGTTTCATCTTTATTTGTTTGAAAGTTCAAAGAAATGGTAAGTCTTCTGAGCATTCTAAACTTAATCTTTAATTAACAGGTCATATTATGCTTTTTACCTGAGCACTTTACAAAATTAATACAGCCATCCAAAACATTTAGGCAATGAAATTACATTCAACTTCCCTTCTGTATTTTGAACTTTTACATTTGAACTACATTTTATGCTTCTTCACAGGATTTCAATCACTTGTGTTGCACATCTGTCGTGGTTTCAGCCCAGCCGGTAACAAAGCACCACGCAGCCAATCGCTCATTCCTCCCCCCCGGCCCTGGTGGGATGAGGAGGAGAAAATATGAAGAACAGCTCATGGGTCGAGACAAGGACAGGGAGGGATCACTCCCCACTTATGGTCACGGGCAAAAGACAGGCTCAGCTGGGGGAAGAAACAAAATCAATTTAATTTACTACAAATCAAATCAAATCCAGGATACTGAGAAGTAAAACCCAAATCTTAAAACATCTTCCCCCCACCCCTCTTTCCTTCCCAGGTTTAACTTTACTCCTGGTTTTCTCTACCTCCTCCCCTCCAGCAGCACAGGGGGATGGGGTCAGTGGATCACACGTTGTCTCTGCTGCCCCTTCCTCCTCAGGGGGAGGACTCCTCATGAACTTCTCCAACATGAGTCCTTCCCACGGACTGCAGTGCTTCATGAACTGGTCCAGCATGGGTCCTTTCCGTGGGCTGCAGTCCTTCATTCACACACTGCTCCAGCACAGGCTTGCCTATGGAGTTATGGCCACCTTNCTGTTCTCCCAGAGACGCTACCACCGTCACTGATGGGATCGGCCTGGGCCAGAGGTGGGTCCAACTTGGAGCCAGGGGAGCTTCTAGCAGCTTCTCACAGGAGCCAAATCTGCGGCCACTACCCTGCTACCAAAACCCCACCACACAAACCCAAACCAACATCTTATCAACATGTTACAGGAATCTCTTTTCCCATGGGTGGTAGATAAGAAGACAGAAAATTCCACTGAAGTTATATAGGGTTCAACAGGTACACCAAAAGGAAGAGCAGAGTGCTGCAGCAAAAAAAAGTTCAGAGCAAACTGGTTAGCCAAGACAGAGCACTTGGATGGGAAGAACATACACATTATTCCCATAATCATAATTCCTATGTATTTCACATGTATATGTTGCTGAAAGGTCACAGGATGACTTCTAAGCCTTAATTTTAGCACTTTTTTGCCCCCTTTATTGGAGGGGATTGTAATTGTGGCCATATCTCCTGAGGCAAAGCCATATCAGATGAAACTGTCACTCAGGTTTCCCCTGAGTATGTGGGAGTGGTTAGTGAAGGTGTCCAGAATTCTGAGCAATATTGTAGCAACTTAATTTTAATTATCTTAAACAAAAAATAAGAGAAAAAAACCTCCCAAGATTTCAGAGGTAATCACTTTACAAGAAGTGTTCTTGTTTATTGACTACCATAATTAGAAGTACTTTCTAATTTATAAAGGAGATATAAGGAAGGAAATTAGCAATGATTTCAGTGTTCTTATGGAATGAAAACCCAATGGCCTTGCTGAGAAAGAAACCCAGCTGTGTTGTTTCATGAATTCTGGGTAGGGAGACTTCAAGAATTCTCTTTCATGCTGTATTGATTTTTTTATACGTCACCCCAGTTTAGAGAGACTGACTTGTTTGAAGGAAAATGCAAGTGCAAAGCTCATGTCAGGAAGTGTATCTTTTCCACATAAGTGGAAATCTGAATTTAGCCAGAAGGAAAGCATAAAGAACAGTAAGAAAAAAAATAACTCTTATATTTAATTATTTTAAAATGATCACACTTGCTTAGTCTTGCCTTCTTTCTTACTGAGTAAGAAAGCAACCAGCACTTTAAAGGGAAGTCCACAATTAATGACATCTGTTTGCAGGAGATCTACCTTACTCCACAGCTTTGTCTAGCTGCTTTATAGATGCCTAAGTCTCCCAGACATGGCTTGGTCTGTCCTAAATTCCCTGGACACTTATGCACACTTAGAAGCAATCTCACCCGGAAAGCTCTGCATCCTTCTCTTGCCTTTGCTTTATATAAGGTAGAGTTTATATGCTTTTTCAACAACAATTCCCTTCCCACACCATATGTATGTCCTCTTCTCATGGCCAATATTAAATTCAGGATAAAAGAGAGTGAGATGTGACTACTTAGAAAGGGGAGGTTAATCTTTGGTTGGATGTCTGGTGATTGGGGTACAAAAAACTGGGATAGCTCTATTAGCTTTTCTTGTGAGATATTTCTCCCTTGTAGCTCATAAATTATGTAGGGAAGAGCTACTTTTTACCTCTCTTGGAACAGCACTATTGCCTAGTATAGAAGGGAAAGAACAAGAATCTTAAATTTTTCTCTCTAATTTCATGATTACATGGAAGAACCATCATAGGACTGTTCCTGAAATTTTTAAAGTAATATAAAACAAATCTCTAGATATTACAGTGCTTTCTAGTCTGAGGACCAGGCATGTAAATGTTGAGAACTTCAATTTAAGGGCTGTCGTGGCTCTAGCCCTTAGGAAAATGTATGACAGAAGAGAAACTGGAACACAGCTTTTCTGAATTTCAAGTTAATGCTATAACCCGCTGCACCATCTGTCTCATTTTCACTTCTGCATGATTAAGAAATTATTTTATAACATGCCTGCATAACTATTAAACCACATGTATGTCTGATGCTGGGTAGTTGTGTCTTTTACTTAGGTCAGTGAGAACACAGGTACTTTACATTGGTAAGACTTTTCAAAGGTCATTGTTTCAAAGTATCTAAAACCTTTAAAAGGCTTGCCTTCAGAACCTTTCTCAGTTGGGCTCGCAGTGGCTGAGAAATTATGTAATAGAATTTTACTGGTTACCTTAAAATTCTAATTTTATCTATCATCTATTGTCTTTGCATTTAAATTCACATTGAAGACAATTAGCTCTTGATTAGTGCTTGGTTAGTGATCCCGATCGAGGTGGGAACTTTCTAATATATGATAATCTTTGCAATTGCTCCTCTGTCTAACAGCTCATTGTGACATACAGTTATGAAGGCTTATTAAAAACATGGGTTAAAGTATGAATAAATGAAATGAATCAATTATAAACCACTACTGTTTAAGTCAATACGACTAACATTCCCACTGTACAATACATGATCTTTGCATATACACCACACATGCTGCACACAGGACACTTTTGCACATTCCAACATACATATTCATGTATACAGATGTACATGTAAATTCAATCACATTACAATACTGCAATTAAAGATAACAACTAATTTTTATGCTAAAAATAATATCCCTATTTCCTTTGTCTACCATTCTTGAAAAAAAGATAGATTAAAAGTCATCTAGGAATATCACCCTTATGTGTCAGTCTTAATTTTTTCTGTCAATCTGTTTATGTCTTGATGCGTTTATTATCTCTGTTAATAAGAATTCATGACTTTTTAGGCTAGGAACTGCAGCTTACCAGAGGTGCTACCTACATACTTTCAAAGCATTCCTTCATTGCATTTCTGCAGCAATGTTTTGACTTTATGGACTACTTGAGCTGTAGACCAAGAACTTAATCTGAGGGATATCTATTGCTACTGTTTATTCTAGAGTGCTTAAAACACTCATTTGAAATAATAATTGAAGTGATTCATGATGATTTTCCTTTGGAAGAAAATGAGAGATTTTTCCCTCGGGTGTTTTATGACATTTCTTATTAGCATTTTGAGTGTAAGATACAATGTGGAAAGATTTTCTCAGGAAAGAATAAGTCCCAAGCCTGCAATATGAGGCACGTGAGCAATAATCCAAAATGGAAAGAATCAAACATATAAAACTATTCATAGGGGCCAGGGCAAGCAAGATCCAGACCTTAGACAGTAGATTTAGAAGAAAACAAGTTTCTGCAATGTGAAGAAAGAAGGACAAAAAATAATTACGACTTTATCGTCTCACCCAGCCCCCATCTGAACCCTCCATAATGTCCTCCTATCACTGCAACATTATATGGCACTTGAGATCAAATCATGGCATCTTAGTTCTAATTTTGGCAAAATAAAGCTGGCTGGAGCTGGAAGGACCTGAATAAATTCTCACATGCAGGCTGCTGTAGTAGATTCTGTAACCTCAGAAATTGAGTACCCCCATCTGGCCCCATGTGACCAGGAGAGGCACCAAAAAATATCCATAAACATTGTATGTACACACTGGATGCACTTCAAAGCCTTCTTCTTGGACCTGTTTTCAAACTGACCTCATAACATCTTTGCAAGCAATGCTTCCACTTTCTACCATTGGAGGAAAGTTTTGTGTGTATTAAGTATAGAGACATACAGGCATCCCAGCATCCTGTCCCATACCCAGGCTGTTCTTGGTGCAGGTAGAGCACTTTTGATACTCTTTATGGGATGTGTAAATAGCTTTATATTACAAAGAATGATGGGAAGTTTGTAAATCAATAGTAAAAGTAAAGGTAACTTTCTGAACATTCAAAACTGGCTATTAGTCTCAGAGTTATTATTTTAACACTTCATCACTGTTACCCAGTCTTACCTATGAATCCTATATCTCACATTGTAGCATACCATATCTGGAATGCTAATATAAATTACCCCATTTTCTTTTTATTATTCTACAAATGGTTTCTAAAACTCTATGTATAGCTTGTCATTAATGACAAGGAATATGTGAATCGGCTCACATTCCAAGAGATGTGTTGGTTTTGTGCTTTAATAATTTTAAAATCCTCCTTTTTCTCAGCTGGATGTGGTCATGCTGCTTTAAGGGAGAATCAATCTTTTTTCCAGATTAAAAATCAAAAAAGGAAACAACCCCAAGACACCAAGGAGGCTTCCCATATGGAAGGACTTTTTAGGCACTTTATATTTATTCATTAGCAGGGAAAACAATATTACCAAAATGAAAAGCAGATTGACCCACAAGTATTTCCTTAAGGCAACAGGCATCTGTCCTCCCTCCTTGAAGAGAAAAGTCTTCATCTAATATTTCAGTTTTGGACTAAACGTCATGATCATAAAGTGGAGAGTGAGAGTACTGCCTGAGGACCGCACCAGGAAAACTCTGCTGCAGGCCTCCACACTAGCCCCAGACTCACAGACCCTTTTGTGAGCCTTGAGCAGACTTGGAAATAAGTGTTGGGGTCCAATGGCCTCACGTATTGTTTCATCACAAATACTCATAAATTCAAATATTAATGCTATCCTGAGACTATTGAATCTGCCTACAAAATTCCTCCAGTCTGTGCAACCATTACAGAAATTTCTGAAGGTATGTCTCTGTCGCTAGGGCAGAAGAATTCAGAGGATGCAAATCACCTTCTCTTTTATGGATACAGGGCAGGGTAACTACCTGGGTCTTATCCTGACACCGAGTCACAATGCAGCCAAGCTATGCTCCCACATCTAGGAACCAAGGAAAATTTCTTGGTTCCACCCTGTAACTTAATGTTATTTTAAAGTAACTCCAGGTTGCAAAAATAAATGGTTCCCAAGCAGAAAATCATGTTAGCAAAACTTGAAATCATGCTTAAAGTATTCTCTATCCCATTTTTATAGTATCTTATTCTGACAAGATTAATGTACACATGGCTGCAGATGGTGCCGAGGTACGAGAAAACAAGAGTAAATGTCATAGCCATTTGGTCAGATGAAAACCAACAAGGATGTTTGCTGTAAATTTTTCTTGTCCAGTTTCTGAGACATATTTAGAAAAGAGTTTAAAAGAAGTAATTGATAAAAAAAGAAACTTTATTTCATTTTAAACAGAAATTGAATTGGAATTATTTTAATATTTCTCTATTAACAGAACACTCTTTTGTCAACTTTACCAAATGGCAGTATTACAGATATGAGTGTTTTATATTTATAAGATGAATTAACCTCTGTCTCTTTGATATATGTTCCTACAATGTTCTCAATGTCACCCGCTGAACTTAAACCAGAATCTGGATACAGATACGTCTGCTGTGTTCTCAGCAGGTGCTGAGGCTAAATATACCTCAATCAGTCCAAAATGACAGAAGCCTGTTCCAGCTTTCCCTGGTTTTTCTTAGACAACATTTATTTCTGATCTGGCTTAGTATGCACAACTTCCTTCAAACTCACCCCTTCATAACTGTGCCACCAGAATCAGATGACTCTCTTCTTCAAGCTCTATTCCTTTCAGCATGCAGAGTGATGAGTCATTCCTTCATACCAAATGGAGCTACATCCGTGTGAAATTCCTGTAATTATGATTAGAATCAGTTCCTAAATCGGAAACCCTTAGGGAGCTTTTACCC
>VYZV01006031.1:21531-39899 GCA_013401275.1 Pandion haliaetus | reverse complement strand
ACTGAAATGTTAAGAGGCAACTGGCATGGATTCACTATGTAGTGGAGAAGAAAGGCACCAGCTGATCCACATATGTGTCAACTCATGAGATGCAAGCAATAATGCAGTGTACCCCCTTTACATGTTGGCAGGAAGTGTATTTATGTACTGGATGCTGAGTCTGAATCTTGCCAGCTCATACCCTGCATGGGAAAATGATTGTTCTCTTGAATGTCCTTTGTATAACTTATGCACAAGAGATAGTCCGAAAAAGTTGGAAGTACTATAGTATTAACTAACAGGTACTGAAATTGTCACCAGGGTCTTTCTTGCATTAAACACCATCGGTGAAACGATGGAAACCTGATGGTAGTATTAACTAGCAACACACACAAAGACTGCATCACAACAAAATGGAAGTTTGTGTTGAGCAAGTGCCACTGATCACTCTCTAGAAACAGGAGGCATCAGATTTGACCTGAATGAAGTGAAACATCCATGCAATGTAAAGCCTTTTCTCAAAATCTTTAGAATCCATGGCAGATGTGATTTACCCAAATTGTATGAGCTTTATAAAAGCTGAAAAAACAGAAGAAAAAATGTGTAGCGTCAATTTGGATAAAACTCTCCCCCTAAACAGGAACTGTCACCTCAAAATCAAATGACAGTAAAACAACACAAGAATTGTTGCAGGAAGGAAACCCGCTGACCTCAAAATCAATAATAGTAGTGAAATAAAATTAAACTGAAAAAAAAAAATATTATTCGACACTGTTGCAGATATCTCATGGGTACCGTATGCACCTTGCTTGGATGCCAAGTACAAGCTGGAACAGATCACAGCTCCTTAGAGAACATTCCTGACAACCTGCTGCCTTCTGCACTGGCAAGTCTGCAGTGCAAGATTGCAAAATTACAAAGGTCTGCCATGAAAGTAATACAGAATCCCAGAAGAGAAATTCCTGCAGCAGTTTCTCTTGCACCATTTCAAAGAAGGACAAAACATGAAAAAAATTATTCAGATGAACAGATGCCTGTGATATTAAAACATTTGCCAAGCATTTAGCCAGTGGAGCAATGTTCTCTGAACAGGACTAAAAAGGTACAGAAAGCCTGTGGAAAAGGTTGGTCCCTGGACCACCAGAAACTAGTGGGGTAAATAGTTGTATGTGAAGAATAGATCAGTTCTAAAAGATGTATTACTGATTCTAAAGATTGTGTTTGCTGTCATTCAGTATAGCACAGGAACACAGTGCAACAGATGGGCACGATTTCTATGTTCTCATGGAAGCGGAGAAAGAGGAAATGGACAGGTTGTTGTAAAGCTCAGGAACAAAACTGAATGCACCTTGTTCGTGATATATCAAGCAAGGCTGACTCCAGATCCCAACACAATTACAGCCAAGCCAGGCACAATCACAAGATAATACTGTGACTGCAGCTACAAAAAGTAAAATTCCAGGTGTGGAACTTAGCATGAAACAAGCAAGTACACAAACATTCTAACACAGTTACTCGGCAGGAGTGTCAGTAATAACTACTCCAAATAACCTGTATTTATAGGAGGGTTATGTCACATCTCCTGTCAGTTAAACCAAAAAAATACTGTTCCTATAAAAAGAGAAATGAGAAATGCCTCTGATACAGCTTTGCTGTCAGTTGATATACTGTGCTGAGACTGCTGACATCATCATATGTCTTTGAAAACCCTATTACTTAACCCACTTTAGTTTGCTCCATCTTGTGTGAAATTCAATTGTGTTGAGTTATACAAAAGAAGGAAACAGAATAAGTACTAAGAGAAAAAAATACACAAATGCTTTCACCTTATGTAACCTGATTCTTGGAGAATATAAATAGCAATAGGATTTTTTTTAAATACAAGATTTAATTTGCTTCAATATCTATGAAAAAAAACTCCAAAAGAAAAAAGCACCCCCCACTCCCCTCAGCTAAATGTAAAAAATATCCAAGAAACATTTGGGAAAACTAGCAAATGAAATGTAATTCCAAATGCAGGTAAGGGCAACAGATGCCAATTTGATTAAGTCATAAAGACTTACGTGAGAAGCAGAAGGCCTTTAAAAATCATAAACAATCTGCTGACTGCTCAAAGATCTATAAAAACAGAGCAAATTAAATATCTAATCAGTAGAGTTTAAAAAAATTCCTACTCAATATGAAATCCACAGGACAGTTCAACAAATGTGGAGGAGTTCTTCAAATTTATGGGCAGTAAAATGGTAAATAAAAGACCATTTGTCCACTAATGGGTTACTTGGGAACTGATGCCTGAAGATGTTAATTGATGTGTAATAGTAAGCAAATTGTACAAATAAAGAATAACCCTTGCATTGAGTGTTTTTCAAAATAGTCTTTTTAAAGTACAGGCACGCTTGAAACAATAGTGGATTATTCAGTGAGGACGCTAGTACATATCATACTACTACAAGCGAAATATCTGCAATTCTCTACTGCAGTTTCTTTTCATTAATATGTGATATATCTGTTAAACATGGTGAAACAGATCATCCAAACTAAGAAATATCCCTCAAACTAGACCTTTGATTTCAACCAAGCTTTAAAAACATTGGACAATTTAGGGCTAGTTTCTTTTGGATGTAGCTTATTCATGAGTTTGTGCTTTCCTCTTTCTCTGTGTTTGTAGGAGAATAGAAATTTAGTACAAGGAGGCTACCTCTCTTTTTACATGAAGTTCTATTTCTTTGACCTCATTTTTTTTTCTAACATAAACTCATATTATACCTGTGATTCATATGCATAAGAGACTAATCTGTCTGTGCCCATCCCTTTGTTCAAACTCCTCCTAGACAGATGAATGGACTATCATGAGTGAGGTATCAGATGGAAACTTATAACCCATACATGACAGCTATGAGACCGAAAAAATTTTGATTTGATTGTTAATGTGAAATGCACTGAGAATGCTTACAGCCACAGGGTGTGAGCCCTTTCTGAACACACTGAATGTTCTCACAGTGATACAGATGTAGCTTCACATTGGACTCATTTTCAGATGAGAAGTTCATAACTATGAAGTGTATTAGCATGTATCTCATTTAATCTCCACTTTTTTGACTTACTGTACTATTTTGTTTATACCTTGTATATTTGTACCTAATCTAAAATTTTATATGTCTTGATATTTTAATAAGAAGTAGGACTAAAAATTACCACAATTCAGTTTTCCATCAGGAAAAGGGAAAAAAAAAAAAAAAAAAAAAAAGAGAAGCTGCCGTAAGATATTGCATTTACGTCATTCAGACAATTATTTCTGCAGTGAACATCTTAAAGTGGCAAATGCTTGACAAAGACCAGCATAGAATAGAAACCTCATGTAGGAACCCCTGGATTTCAAGAGCTTTTCAGATAGGATTGACCATCCTTCATTACTACTGAGGTTAAGTACATCTAAGCAGTCGAGAATAATTTGCTGGAGCAATGTCCTGCTTCCTGTTCTCAGTGTCCCTTCCAAACAGGTGGCCCTCTCCTATGGTGAAAAACAAATATTCATCCAGCATGTTCTACTGAGTTCCAATAAGTGCTCCTGATCATGAGAGCTGTTGTCTACATTGGGGCAGGAAACTGGGTAAATTCCATAAACACTTATAAACCACTAGAGAATATTAAATCTGGCTTTCCCATTTTGTCGGTACTCCTGACTTGTGTTTGGTATCTTCCCAGGATTTAGTCTGTACCCTTGGCTTCCATTGTGATGCTAAATGCAGCAGTGATATTTGCAGTGTAAAACAGATACTACAAGTACAGCCTGAAACAGATCATGAAGACAGGAAAATTGAAAAAATTCAGTCTGCAACAGAGTACTATTGTACTCTTTAACCATGATGGACTAGACGGCTGTTAATACTCCTAAGTATTCCTAAGAAGAGAGGCAAGGTATGAGAAGCACTGATGTTTTCATATGTGCTTTATTGAAGAGAATTTTTCCCTGAGTTTCTATTAACCCTATCCATTTCCCCCATTCCCTAAACCAAGATTTTGCCATATAAACAATGATAGAGTTCAGAAGTAATTTTTGTTACAAAGGACAGGGATTATACAAGTGTGCATGCTTTCACTGTTCTTGGCTAGGCAAGCCTCTCTACACAGTTTCCCTATTCTCACCCCAAGGATCACTAGCTTAATATAATTTACTGAATTTCAGGAGATGATGATAAGCCTATTTACAATTTAGCGTGTTCAGCATATAGCTACATATGAAGTAGGTTCAGACTACTTTGGAAAATTTTTGTTCTTAATGTTTAGGAAAAAGATAATTAAAAATTAATCAGATTTTGACAAAGAATATCAAGCTCTGATCTAATCATTAACGTGGCCTCAACATCACATGTAGTTTGTGGGCGAAATTGTGTCTGAAGAATCTTGTTTACTCTTCCACAGTGTGGCAGCGTGCCATGACCCCCCCACCCCGACATGTGTTTCCCATACACCTGCTCAAGTGATAACCACCAGTGGCTGTCTGGTCATGGTGGCTGCATCCAGCTCAAAGTGGTTTTGGGAAAGACAGAAAACAACACAATAGCCAAAGGCTAATTTGAGCAATGTGCACACCTAACCACAGTGCTGGGCAATGTCTGACTCAAGCCAAATTTGGAACAAGCTAACATCTGTAGTTGGTATGCAAATATGACTATGAACCAATTATCTTACTCTGCAAGTAGTTGACAGCCCAGGGCCCGCTGAGCTCTCCTGCTGCACGCCAGGATCTCCCCTTGAGTAGGGCTGCCTCTCAAGGTTACTCCTCGAGGTTGAGAGAGTCCTTGCTACAACAGATTCTCAGAAAGTGACTAACAACATGCTAAACTTTGAAATCTTAGCTAAGTGATATAAAGGATTGGTTGCGCATATGTAATCCTGTAGACATAAACTGTTGACCAAGTCTGGGACTAGGAGTGGATCCAGCCACACCTAGACTCCTCTCTGAAAAGGAGTTTAGAATGCAAGGGGGTCCTTTCTGAACCTCATGACTCAACGGGAGGGTCTCGCTGACAGTTCTGTCTCACCCTGTCCTCTATGCAGCAAATATCAAGCGAACCTTGCCACTGAATCTTGTTAAACCACTGTCGCATTTACTATCAAACTTTGTTAAATCACTGTTTTATATCAATAAACATATTACTACTTCTCTCTTACTAGTGAATTGAGTCACTCCATCTGTGACACACAGATGTCAGTCAAAGAAGATAGACTGATGGCCACGTGGACTGAATTACCGTAAGGTAAGATAACCCATAGGCACAGCCTTATTCTAAGTGAAATAATGAGGGTTGTCAGTCAGTGAGAGCTGAGTAAACTCAGCATTAGGACATAGACTATTGTCAGAGCTAAGGTTCTTTAAAACTCTATCTGAACTTGCTTTGCATTAGATTCCAGCTTAACCATATGCAATATCCTGGTGGATACCCTAATTCAAATGGGCAGTTGGTCAAACAAGAAATGTATGTGCTTGCATGTGATACAGTGCAGAACTAGCATCTACTGGAAAACAATCGGTTTAGATGGCTTCTTCAGGAAAATTATATTGAAGCCAGGGTGTTCCTGACCAGGGCAATGCAAAGTTCAGGAAAGCTAGAAAATGAGGAAATTGAGTAAATATGAAAATTATTGTTCAAGCACTGCAATCACTTTTTTAAGACACAGAGGAAAAACTTGAATTTTTTTCATTCAGATAGAAATACACAGAGGTAAACAGAGGACAAAGTTAGTGTCCAAACTTGATTTTCATTTAAAAATCTGATACTGAAGTATATCTCTATTGTAATACACTGCAAACAATGTATCTCAACTTGGAACACTTTAAATTGTTTAGAAAAGGACTTCCAAATTGCAGTGCTATTCAGAAGCAAGTCTCAACATTAATTTGTCAAAAATAACCAAAATCATAAATTGGAGGTTTAATAAAATATGTGCCTATCATAAGCCATCTATTAAATGTACAGTAACATTTTGCATTGGATGTTGGTTTCCTTATGAGGATATGTTACATTACTCTGATTATTCCAGAAATCTTTAAGTTCTTTTCATTGCATAATTTCAACATAATTCATTTCCTATAACTTTGTCTCCTTCCTGGTAAGGTTTTCTAATGAGGTTTTATAAATGTTAGCATCTGTATCCAAATATAGCTGTGATTTATGGAAAACATCAATGATAATTGCTGTTGCCACTTACAATAATATATAGATTTCAAATTAGCAAAATTAAACTGCTTTGAAGGATCAAAATGTTTTGAGAACAATCCCTGGATTAATAATAAAAATAAATCTTAACTTACTCTTTTGCTATGATTTTTTTGAGATGCAACAATGTTCCTAAAGAAAATGAATATGCCATGTAGTGTGGAAGGCACACCACAAAAGACAAGATAAACGTAGCATATGACTAAAGAAATTTCATAAAGAATACAGTGCATGACCGCTTTTTCAATATAAATGAGCAAGATTCTCTTGTTGTCTTTAGTTAAGAATTTCTGGCTGAATAATCATAGAGAAGGTGCTGGAAATTAATATTTCTTTCTATGCCACAGTGCAGAGATTCATTTGCTTCAAGCTACTGATAGGAGTCTGAACATGTACTACATTTGCTTTGCCTGAGAACTTTTTGCGATGTCTAAGTAGATGTTAATGTCTACCTTTTCTATCCCTTTCACATATCTCAGCACTGATCTGCTCTACAATGCAACAGCATTGCAAATCATTGCCCTGTTCCACATTCTTCTTGGATGAAATTCATATGCTCACTTAAAGATCAACCAGTCAGGCTTAAAGTGAAGACAATCACAAGAAGTCAGAGAAAAAAATGGGTTTACACAGCCTGATACTTCTATTCTAGCTGTTTCACCCCATTGTACACTCTATTTCAGCAACAGGTCTGCTCAACACAGAATGTAGATGGTCAGCTTCAATTTGTGAAATGTTTGGGATATAATATGTGGCCCGATCCATTGCATCACTATTTTATCCTGTGGTTTTGTAGCACTTTATTGGGAAAATAAATTCAGACCTTGTTAGCAAATGCAGACATTATGGCAGGAAAATATCAGGCAGAAGATAAATTCCATGACTGGAAAAGAGAATTGGAGTATTCAGCTCCCTACATTTCTTGTCTCCTGGGCCACCAGGACGCGCTGTCTTTTTTTATGCTGCGTTTGTATATCAAAAACAATGCTGTGATCCTAAAGGCTCCTGGGCACTCTCAAAGAAATCCAACAATAGCAGCACTATGAAGATATAAGACATCGGTACATAATTCTTGCAGAATTATAACTTGATTACCTCTCTATATGTAAATAAAGCCTTCTGACTTAGTAAAACCTAGGTTGGTCTAACTCAAGGCAACTATAAATCCCTTCAATACTGTATTCCTCCCTCATTTAAACAGATTTCATATGCTATCTGAAGATTGGATCTGTCATGAACTTTAGTGCACTCTTGTAGAAATCAGTAGGACAAACCCCACCCCATGTCAAACATATTTCATAGACAAAAAGCCTGTAGTAAAGCAAGTTGCTAGGAGAAAAAGAAAGATTTCAGTAAACTGCTAAGATGGAGTGCCAATCTGTCTCCTCGCAGTGATGGAGATGCTCCTTATCTTCTATGTCAGACTGAAATAAATTAGTATACCAGACACTTATACCAGCAAACTTAGCACAGGGTAGCATATGACATGTACCCACAGGTGACTGGTTAATATAATTTCCTTCATTTTCAATCAAGACATATTCAGTTTAATTTAGATAGCTCTTCCTTCTCTGCCACTGGGGCTTGTGTCAAGCTTATACAGGGGACGCAGCAAGCTTTATTAGCATAGATATTAAAGTCACTCATTACAAGTGACACAGTCAGAGCAGGAAATCCAAAACTTCCTTTGTGTCACCAGGTAAAGCTGTGTCAAAGTTAAACTGAAACTGCATTTCTGTATCTGAAGATGTAATAGCTACAAACTACCAGCATCACCACAGAGCAGTGATTTAAATGCATTTTATGTACTTGTGCTGGTCCTTTACCTGTAGAGATATTAAATGTTAAACAGTAGCTGCCTATGTATTTCTGGTACTTACCTGTATTCTTCCTTAATGAAAAAGAAAGGTATCTTCCTTATTCATTGCAAATCTCCTTGCTTCATCAAAGAAACTTGGTTGTCTTTGTACCACGGCAACAGCAAGACAACTCAGTCAAGATTAGGAACCTATTAACTTTATACTTTACCAGCATTAAATGCAAATAGTGAGAGGTAGTCATGGCCTTAAAAAGCCTAAAATTTCAGTAAACAAAACAGATAAACAGGTAGGAGAGGAACAGAGAATCAAAGGGGTGAAGTGATGTGCTTGAAGTTACAAAACAAAGCAAATCCAAAGTAATAAGAAAGTCTTCAGGTCATCTAGTTCCCCATCACTAGGCAACGATGTCCTCCCTCACCCTGAAATAAAAATTGGTTTCTACTTATTGCACTTAATGCCAATCTGATCAAGCCACCATTCTCCAGGTGTTGCTGCTGCTTCTTTGTGTGGCAAGAACAAATGTTCTTCTGTAATATCCGACAAAAGGAGAGTTTGAGGACCCCCTTGGTTAGTGTATATGAAATGAAATTATATGGCACAATTTACACCTGCATATTTTATAGTACCTTCTAAGAGCTGGAGACAATATTTGCAGAGGCTTGGAACCAAAGGTCTGAGTCACAGAGCCACCACCCAGAGGGTTAGCAATCACTAGACAGAATAGGTTGTCCTCATTTCATGTTAACAGAAAAGCACTTGAAAGTTTTTTTACATAATCGACCTTCCTTACAAAACTCTCTTTAAAGTCTAAGACTTTATGTTCCTGCAAGAGTCTCCAAATTCAAGCTTTATCTTATGGTGTTGCAGTCAATACCTTGATTATGAGCAAAGAGGAAGCACATTTTCCATATCTATACATATAAAGCCAAAAATTTATTTTTCCTATGATTGCAGTCCTCAAACTCTAATTGTTATTAGTCTAGACCTAATTGTTATAGAAAAAAAGAAAGAAATTGTACTGTTAGAATACTTTTATACAGGAAAAGCCTCAAGAATAGCAATAATGCAGTTAAACTTGTTATACACACACTTCTTGGCTTCTGCCTCTTTCCTGGGTCTCTGTTCACCCTTCCCCTGCTCTGGGTCCTGGGGCCAGTGGTTTCATCCTGGTTGGGGAGGAAGAGGGGGTGTTACAATGAATTGTCAGTATCTGGTGTCCTTTACCACCTCTGAATTTACATGGTTACCCCTAAAACCAGCTTTCTCCAGCTCCAGGTCTGCATATCTTTAACAGATTATTGGTGATATGTTTATAACCACAGGGGGTCCATTGCCAGCCCCGTACCCTATCTCTTATCATCCTACACCTGCACTCTTGCATGCCACATCCTGTCTCCACTTTTCAAGGTCTTTATCATACCAGGCCTGTACTGCTCTATATTACACCATTACGTTACGGGCATAAACATCTCATTCTACATGGAATAATTACTTCATATAACTATCCATATAAAAATGGAGTGGTACCATGCAATGATAAATGAGAAGCAAAACAAATTAGCCATAGTTACCTAGCTGATTAAAGAATTTGCTGTCACGGCTAAACCAAGTAAAACCAAGATGGAGGCTGGCCAAGAAAAGTTCAGACAAAGCCTGACAAGCTTCAGTCATCATTATNGGGGATGGGGCTGCAGGGCTGGCCTCTGTGGGAAGAGACTAGGGCTGCCCCATGCGGGACACAGCTGGTGACAGCCATGTCTGCACTAGACCTACTGCATGATAAAGCTGAGCCTATCAGCCATGTGTGGTGCCTCTGGGAAAATGTATTCAAGAAAGGGCAAAAGACACTGGACAGAGAGAGGAGGATGGGAAAGAAAGGAGGAGAAGCAGCAGAGGGAACACCAAGGTCAGAGGAGAAGGAAGAGGAGAAGGTGCTCCAGGCAACGGAACCAAGATTTTCCTGCAGCCCATGCAGGACCCATGCCAGAGCAGATGGGTATTCCTGAAGGAACTGCCACCTGTGGAGAGCCTATGCTGGAGCAGAGGAAAAGGATGAGTAGGAAGGAGCATCAGAGAGAAACTGAAATGTACTGTGTAGCCCCATCCTCCTTCACAGCTCAAGGAGGTGAGTAGAGGAATTACGGCTGAAGGAGTTACGTTGAACCTAAGAGGGGAGAATAGGTGTTGCTTCAATGTTTACCTTTTTGTTTCTCACTACCTAAATACATTTTAATTGGCAATAAATTATTTTTCCCCAATTCAAGTCAGTTTTGCCTGCAAAAGTAATTGTCTTAATCTTCTGTCTTAGCCTTGACGTATGAGTTTACTTGTTCTTGGGGGTTTTTTTTCTGATTTTCTCCCCTCTTTCCACTTATTAGGGGAGTGAGCAAGCAGCTGCAATGGAGTTTGGCTGTTAGTCTAGGCCAACCCACCACAAAAGCTTATGGCCTGTTGCTAACAATATTGTATTAAAAGGCTACATCCATAGGTTGTCACAAATGAAATATACCTCTATCTAAAGATGTAAAACAAGACTGCAAAAGTTCAGTTTCTGTTTCCCCTGCAACTATTCTAGCAATGTTCCCTATAGACATTTACAGAAAATAACTCATCACTGGTTTCACATATCAGCAGACATAGAGAATCTGTTGGCCCTTCTCTTCCTTCTTGACCTATAAGTGGAGGCCCTATATTTCTGCTGGGTTCCATTTGCAATGATATCTCTGCAAAGAAATGAAGTCATTACTGAAAGCCTACGAGGAGGCATCACATTTTAAGTGTTTAGCAAGCTACCCTATTTCCTTAATACTCTAAAACCACTATACTACACTTACAATTGTATCTATTACAATTACATCTATTTAGGCCTGCATATATGCCACTCTTCTTTTAAATATCACTGCACATTTTTCATAACATTCATGTGTTACAGTAAATATTATTTACAATATTTAGCAGTTGTTAAAAGAATTCTATCTTGACACTTGACACTTTCCTCTACATTTCAGTAAGTTCTTTTTCTCAGTTTTACGAAGACCACTGAAGTTCTGTATAACATCAAGGGCTGTTTCTTTTGTGTCTGATACATAATTCTGCAGCAGACTTAACACTTCTCTTGTCCAAAGGTACCATAATAAAAAACCAAACAAATGAACACAAAACCCAATGCCTGTAGCCAAGTCCTATTCAGACAAGACACTGTCTGCGGAGTATGAAGGTTTATGATGTGTCAATAAGCCTTTAAGATTCCTTACTGCCTGTGAACTGTTTCAAGGAATTAGGATATGTTGTAAATGCAAAAGGAAAAGGAAACATGAGAAGGGTTGAGAAGGTAAGTGAGATTTACAGGCAAGAGATAGCTGTACAATTCTGAATATATATTTTTTTTCTAGGTGTTCCTTCAGCCCTAGTTTTATTAGCTAAACCCTTGTTTCTTCTTCCATGCCTTTTTTCCCACTTCCAAAAGTGGCAAACAATCAAACAAACAAAATGTACTGAAACTTCACAAATAGTTCTCACTTCTTTGGCTCTGAAGAAGTCCCCTAGAATTCCCTCGAGCTTGGCCATCTTCCTTTCTGATCTGGGTTCAGGTGGCATGTAGTAACCTGATAAAAACTTGCAATTTTTTCATTACCCAGCAGTAGACTGCTAACAGTGGTGCTCATGGACTTTGGAGCTCTGAAAACAGTCTTTATCATGTAAATTATCTACAGGGTAATCTAATCGAGAAAACAATCATTTATTTTAATTCTTGAAGCACAAGTTTCAGTGAGGTTATTCTCATGTTTATCTTAAGGCTTGGGAAGCATCTTTTGTTAGATCAGATTAGAGTTATAACGCCTAAAATATGTGCGCACACACAGAAGTATAGGTATATTGAGAGGCAGAGAGAAAGAAGGATATTACAAAATTATGTGTTCATAAAATTATAAATACCTTCATTTTTAATTATGCTGTGGTGTATTGTCTCTGGAAATGTGAAAATTTACTTATAAGCTAAATTTATTTATATGCTTTTAAATCTGGCAGTATTTTTGAAAGTCCCTCAGATGACACTGAAACTTAGTAGTTCCTTGTTCAACGTATAAAGTAGTTTTTAGGATATACTTCATGATCAGATAATCAGCTTTAAAAATAATTGGGGAATCTTCATCAAGTCATGAGATGGAAACCCAGAACATGGACAGGAAAACATAATCTGACAAAGAAAACCAAGATCCCTGACAGCAGAGATACCAAAATGCAGATCCCATAACTGGGTTGAGAAGATCAGCGAAGAGCATCCTCTGCTTTGCTCCCCAGAGCTCCTGTGGAGCCCCACAGTGCTTCTGGTCCAAGGCTCCACTCCTGAATTTCAGGAAGATTCGCATTACCTATCATGGACAAACCTACTCCAGCCCCCATTCCTTAAACTTACCATCTTCTCCACCAAGGGATATCACCATCACCTGCCTGAATTTTCTTGCTGTCTGAAACTGCCTTTGTAGTGCCTGACAGTTACCTTGGGTAATGCTAGAGGAATTCACACCATTTTAAGTATCAGGGCATTTGGACTATGATGTGGAGATAATTGAACACAAATATTAGTACAGTTCATTCTTTTAGGGAGGTAATCTGTGCATATGGTTGCAAGGGTAGAGGAGACATATTTTCCTGCCTGTTTAAGTATATAACCAAAATCTCCTTAAAAAAGGCATAAGTATCTTTAAGATTCCTTTATGTAGCTGATATAAAGCAGGTAGATCCCAGTAAATGGTACTAACAATCTTACCTAACAATTCTCCTGATTTAAAATGGAGACTCAGTTTGCTATCTGTAGCAGGGGGGGAAAAAAAAAATAAAATTCATTCAGTACTTAATTCTAGACATAGTTGCAGGCATTCTTCTTTTCTTCTACAGACAAACTGATTATCTGCCCACACCAGATGAATTGTTTCCAAATCCTTTCCCCGGTGTGAATCTAGAAATGCAAGGTGAAAGCTCTGGTCGCAGATAGAAACTTGTTTTCCCCCTCCCACTCTGCAGTTCCTTCAGAAATCAATGAGTTGGCAGATGATTCCTTTGGTCAGGCAGCAGTTGTTGCCCTTGCTTGTTCCTGCCAGATATTTAATCCTTTTGTCAGTTAGAGCAATTGAATGTGCTCTTCTCCCTTTTTCCTTCATGATGGGAAGGGGTCAGCTTGCCAAATGCATTTCCTGCTTTCATGTCTCAACTGACTTTCTAATTTGTGTTGTCAGACATGTAAGGGAAACACAGAGGTGAGTCCTGTTAAGACTAAACAAGTCCTTTTTGTCTCTGCACTCTTAGAAGGGCTAAGTCCCAGAGAAGTGTACATGCGTGCACGTGTGCCTGTGTGTGTTTTCCCAAAGCAATTCAAAGCTATGGCTAGGTCACTGTGTCCTTAGAAGTACATGTTACCAGACACTGACTCAGTCCTTCCTCCCCAGAGCTTTGTGCAGCAAAATGTAGGCACAGTGATTCCAGCAGTCAGTTTGCTCTCCATTCTGCTGCAGTGATTTCCACAAGCTTTGCCTTCGAGCTCTTGGCAGCTAGGACTTCTGTTTTAATAGTGAACCCTCTGGTTCTGATTTAGTAGCTTACTATATGCATTAAATCTATATTACTAGGAACTTCTAGAAGGTCTGCTAAACATTCCTTCTTGATATTTTGTTTTTTCTTTCAAATGCAGTAACCAAAGAGGAGGAGTTGTTCTAAGCAGTCTAACAGAACACTCTAGTCACTGAACATGCAGGTATGTTACTTTTAAAAGTAGTTCACATAATTTTAATCATTAATCACTGAAAAAGTTATTGATTGAATATTCTTCTATAAATGATAGAGTTGACTAAAGAGTGCCAAAAATTTACTGAGTATACAGTCTGTTGAAATCCAGAATTATTCGGATGCTGAATAATGAGTACGTTGTATAAGATTCAATCACTTCTAGTCAGCAATGCCTTTGAAATACCAGAGAGAACCAGTCTCTGCCTCCCACTGGATTCCTATTTAGGGACCATGGGTTTCTAATTCATAATTCTGCTATGCGGCATTTGGGCAAAGAAACTGGCTAAAGCTCAACAACTGAAAATGAGGAATTCTCAATTTTTGCTGATGCTAGTGCTACATTCTAAATACCAATTCAGCTAATAAAGATTATACTTCAAGTTATGGGTGATAGGAGAGAAATAAAGAGGGAAAAAAAGGTTTCTTCCAGTGTGAGAAAAGCTAGATCATCAAGATATATTTCAAATTCTGCAGACAGGAGTATCTGTTTCTCCAGTCAGCATTATACTCAAATCATCTGAGTATCCACAACTATTTTTTTTGGATGCTTTTTGTGAGAAATCCATATGTTTTCTGTAACACATTAAATAATAGTTATGTAGATTTCTTTGATAAATTAAAAAATAAATAAATAGTTACAGAAAGTGTAATTTCCCTGAATATTTGCAGTGTATCTGTGAAGAAGCTATCGCTGAAAATTACAAAAGTCATGCACAGTCATGCATATATTAGGATTTCTGAGTCTGACTCTGCTTACGGTTTTGGTATTACAGCCTGGTCTGTGCCATATTGTGCTATCCTCTAGTAGACATGTACTTGCTGGTGTGACTGGTGCATCCATCCCTGTTTACCAGAGACAGCAAGTCATAATCTCAACTGCATTCAGAGATGAAGGAATCTAGGATAAATTAAAAAGTCAGATGCTTCAAAGATGAGTTTAGTACCACCCTGCCAGTAATTTCTTCATAGCCTGATCCAGGTTTTATTTTCAATTATTATTGCTGCTTTTTTAAGAAGTAAAAAATCACATTTTAAAGGTTTGGGGTTTTGTTTTGTTTTCCCTAGATATCCTGTTTTACAATAGCATTTGTGTATTTTGCCGCTTTTGTGAGATTTCAAATACACTGATGTGTCTGGCACTCTTAAATATCTCAGGAGTGCCATAGGCTCTGGGACTTGCTTCAGAAAGCCTCCACAGAGGCTGTAACTCGGCACTTCCATGAAAAGAGCATTCAAAATGCCAGATTAGGTGCTGTGACACCTCTTCTAGCATAAATTCAAATCCACATGGCTAAAATAGGGTTTCCTCAGGTATTCTGTAGTATACCAAAAAAAATTGCAAAAAAAAAGTTTATTCGTACTCTAAATCCAGGCAAAAATAAACAATGGTGAAACCAGAAGGAAAATGGATATACTTTTACAGCCTAGAGCTGGTTGACTAAACCTCAGAGAGAAGGGTAAAACATTCAAAAAAAAACCCAAAACCCATCTGCTTTGAGTCACTACCTGTCACTTGCTGAGGCATTCTTGAGTAATTCATCCAGTTTGGGACATTAAGGTTTCTGTAAAATGTAAGCAACTTGTAGAGAAAGTGAAGGAGAATAATAGCAGAAGGCTTAAACTGAGAGATCAGTGGGGAATAATTGAAGGACTTGTCCTGGTTTAGCCTAATTAAATAAATACCAAAAGAGCAAAATGGTAAAAACCATTTATGGTGGAAAAGATCAAGGAGAGTGAAGAACTTGTATTGGGGTAGGACATGAAAATTAAAAGCTTAGTTTGATAGAAACGTGCTGGGACAGTAGGAGAATTTAGAATATTCTTATCCTAGAATGTTTAGTGTGTTAATATCCTGAACAGAAAGCCAACAAGGTAAAACCAAGCTAAGGAAAATGAACCATTGGGTTAGGCTGTCTAGGGGGACTACAGAATCTGTCTCTCTGGAAGCTTATAAAGCAGATTAAAACAACCCTGAATATAATTATCCTTCCCTTAGGACAAGGAGGGGTGGACTGCGTGACTTCTGGAAGTCCCCTTGAAACTATATATCTGAAATGCAATGGATAAGTGAAAATTATTAATATGAATGTGAATAAATGGAGGGAGGAAAAAACCTTTCTCTTCTGTTTCCTGACTTTTGGTAAATTTACTCCACCTTTTGGGACATGTGAATGCCTTAATAAGAGCTCAGAAAGACTAAGGAATGTGATGAATTAAAAGAAAAAAAGTCCGAGACATTTCATTACTGCTGCTCCCTCTTTCATGACTTAATTATTTCTTCAGGACAGCATGAGGCACTTGGCCCCAGGCCACAGCCCTGTAACACTGAGCCGGGCAAGAGACGCTGGCCAGGACCAGGGGCTGAGCTTAGAGTGGCCCTGAGCAAGGGGGGAGGCCTCGGCGGGGTCCTCGCAGCCCGCTTTGGCCCAGCTTTCTCCCAGGCATCAGGCCCAGGCCCCACGGCTGCCCCTCAGCAGGGATGGCCTGGTACCTGCGGCCAACGCCTGGCCAGGTGTAACTACTGAGTCTCACTAGTTGAGGTTATTGCTTGCTTGCTTGTTGTCCCCTTGTGTTGTGTGTTTCCTAACCCCTGGTGTGTTATGATTTAAGCCTCGCAGATGGTCTGCATAATTCTCCAAACCAGCATTTACCTACAATCTCAGTAGCGGCCTGTGCTAAGAAATTGTTGAAAAGGCCAGGGTGATGAACACTGTAGAATTGCTACAGCATTATGTGCAAGCAAGATAATAGAGCCCATGTTTATCTCATTGAGTTGAAATATTTGGAGTGGAAATTTGAACAGCCGCAGTATTTTGTTTAGTCACCAGTGCTGAAGTCTTACATAAATCTTACTGAATCAAAGAAATATTGGCAAATGTTTGCATTTTTAGTTCATGGACAAAAGGGGGGAGCAGCGGAATGGAAATGATGCTATCACACATGCTGTAAGGATTCTGGGTGGCACCACTCATGGGTATAATGACAAGCACCAACATAGATCCATTAGATTGGATATTAGGAAAAATTTCTTTACTGAAAGGGTTGTCAGGCATTGGAACAGGCTGCCCAGGGAAGTGGTGGAGTCATCATCCCTGGAGGTATTCAAAAAACATGTAGGCAGGGCACTTCATGGCATGGTATAGTGGGCATTGTTGACGGTTGGACTCGGTGATCTTAAAGGTCTTTTCCAACCTATATGGTGCTATGATTCTATACA
This sequence comes from Pandion haliaetus, assembly GCA_013401275.1. Taxonomy (NCBI): domain Eukaryota; kingdom Metazoa; phylum Chordata; class Aves; order Accipitriformes; family Pandionidae; genus Pandion; species Pandion haliaetus. Next base: position 22,878 of record VYZV01006031.1, on the reverse strand, counting down.
GAAATATAGATGTGATCAGCAAAGAAAAATTCAGAGTAATATAACTACACAGTGAAATATGCCTTATTTCCCAATGAAAACTGACTTTAGGTTATGAGGAAATAGATATGTATCTCTTGGAACATAGAAGGAAAGACAAAGAGAAATAAAGAAATAAAATGCAAGGACAAGATATCCAGCACTAGTATACTTACATGCGTAATAATAAGCTATAGAGATTCATTAAAACTAATATGGTGGGTGTGGGGGGGAAGACCTGTTTTGGAATATAATGGAGAATTTGAGAAGTTCCTGACTAAGGGAAACAATAGAATATTTTGCTTGAAAATATATTTCAGAAAAAAAGATTTAATTCGTCTACAAATTGGAGAGCAATAAAAAATGTTAAAACTTGTCCATACTACCTGTTGTATTGGTCCCTGGAATGTACATCTCCCGAACCATCTCTGGACGTTGCCTCCAAAGGTTTTGGCTGCTGTGGGATGAAACAGTAGCAGAGAGTGTGGTCAAGGAATAAACTCATTGGCACCATTGGTATTATGCTTGAGCTTTCTGTTCAGGGGGAGGAGGGGGCTTGCACTACAAACATAGACACACGTAGCTGTATCCATGGGTCTGTTGGAAGCTTCATCAAACTGACGTTTCATTGAAATGTTTTGCCCTTCATAAACCCAACTTTCCAACATACCTTTTTGACACCTGTTAAAAATGCTCATTGTTTGCTAGAAAGAGGAGCTTGGTGCTATACAGAGCAAAATATTTCCTCTAAGAAAATCAGAATGTATAATGGCTAAACAAATGGAGTGAACTGGAGCTGCTGCTACAGCTTCCTCATAGAGAAATTAGGCAGTGACACAGATGGCCAATAATACGTAGGTTTACAGCGAACTTATTTCCTTTTTGGAGCCTGATAGTCATGTTCATGCTGAGCATTGTCTTATTTGTGTATAGTCCCATGCAGGTAGTGAACCAAATTATCTGCTGTCATAACTTCACTGATGTCAATGACCTTAGGAATATATGATGGGACTAAATCACTTCACTAGGAATATGTGCACTATTACAGACAAAACATTGTCTTTAATAGAGTGCTAAAGGACTCACAGCTAGCAATAGGAAGAGGAGTCAAGGGCTGGGTTTGTATGTATGTCCTGAACCTCATCTCCAAAATTTTTCTTCCAGACAAAATATGAAGGTCCTGAGGCTGGAAGGCTGGCAAACTACTGATCAAAATGGGCTGAGAAAGAAAGGGGAACTTCATGTGGGGAGAGAAAGAGAGAAAGATGTAGGACTCCCTGATCTTGCAGTATTCATGCACTGAAGCTGCTGAAGTGGTCTCTGGGGAAA
>VYZV01006029.1:917-20046 GCA_013401275.1 Pandion haliaetus | reverse complement strand
TCATATTTTATGTATTTATTTATTAAATATTATTTATTTACTTATATTTAGGTATTACACCAGTCCTACTTGCAGAGTTGAGAAGGCCCGTTCCTTGACAGTTTTCATTTTGTACTTTTACCTTTTCTATCTAAACTGTTATTTAACCTCACTTTTTAAACATGTTAGAAACTCAAAACACCCCTTGATGATAATGATATAAATAGAGGTCAACATAAAGCATAGTGTCATAGAGGAAAAACATGCAAAAAGATGTTGTAGGGATAGTTTAATGAAAATAGTTCATCAAACAAGAGCTGCAAGTTCTCACCCTGTCTAAAACTCAGAGTGCTTTAATTCAGGAGCCTAAGGGGACGTTTTTTGAAACCTCACATGACACCCAGATACCTAACACCCAGTGAGATTTAGTGGACTTAGATATCTACTACAAGTTATACCTTCAACATTTCCCTGTTTATGTGGATTTAAGGGGTTGAGAGTGCCTTAAATTTAAGGGCTTGAGTTTGAACACAGTCTAAACATTCAACTATATGTAGAAATAATGTATTGGTTTACTCAGCTGGAGAGTGCACAAATGCACTAAAAACCAATTACTTTGGTTGCATGTGAAAAAAAATGCAACACATGCTTCACAGACATGTCCAGTATTAAGAAAACCAAAACATTCTCTTTTTGTACGTTGTATAAAGCTAGGTTAAATATCTACATGCTTTTTCTTTCTCTGTCAGCTTTATGACATCCTGTGTCTTGTTTTCCATACAGTTAATACAATTGTTTGGTCAAGTATTTTGCAATATAATATTATAAATGTTTATAACTGTTCAGAAAAAAAAGTTCTATAAATTCAAGCCCTAAAGGGTATCAGGTCTGCAAAGCAACTTAATTTTTAAGGCAATGATATCCAGACAGGAGTTTATTTATCAAGTTATTCTTGATTATGGTCTTTTCAGAAAGGGCAATAAACCCCTGGAGGCTCCTGAAACACATGGGAAGTGATAGGTTTTCCTGCTTTGCTATACTTTTTCCAATGTGGTCTGTGGTTCTTTTAATAATCAGGAAGCAAAGTTTATATAGATCAGTTGCTTTTAATGCCAATGTGTTTTCTGCTTTTTAGAAAAAAATGTAAAGCTGCCTGAACAAATTGAAAGTCTCTTTCATTGAAAAATTCAACGTCACCATTTTTTCATTTTGTGAATTCTATACTTAAATGATTTTTTTTTTTTTTTTTAACATCTTCAGAATTTACTTTACTAGGACTGAGTTTGAAATTCTCCACATTCAAAGCTGGCCCTAATATTATTAAATATATCAGAAAGGTTATTTTGTATTTCTGTCAGCTTTTTTCAAGGAAAGATTAAGCTGAAAAAAACCCACATCTTTTTAAAATGAAATATCTCCTTTGTGATAAAAAGCCATTTACCGACAACCAGAAGTTTTAAATTAAAATTGCCAATTGTACTCACTGCTGATTAAGAGTTATTTTCATTTTAGTAGAACAAGAAAATGCATTGGTAGAATAATGCTAAGGGTAAGTTTTTCAAAGACTTCAGCTTTATCTTCATTTTTACCTACAAAGCTCCAATTTGTACATTCCACTTCTGTATTAGCAAACTCCGTGTGAGACTGCGATTTCAGATACTGCTTCTAACATAGTACCATGAATAAATTGTATCAGCCGCAGGGTAGTATGACTCAGTTATCACTTCTGCATATTGCTTCGCTTGTGTTAAGAAGGCATCAACATTCAATATACTCAGTGCCTTGCACAGACCACCTGCTCCAAAGGGGTTGTAATGAGGATGCCCAGTCCTGCCTAATTGTTTGAGCACAGGTCTAAAGCTCCATTTCTCTCCTAGAGCAAGCAGTTCTAATCTGTCCTAACACTTTGCACACATTTGCAATGTGTGAGCACTCTCTATACAGACCACTCAGGCAGAGTTTGTGTATATCACTTCTATGAAGTTTTGCAGTGTTATATAGATTTTTGTCATGCAAGTTTCTATAGAGATAAAGTTGTATAAAAACAAGACTAGTGTCCTAAACCAGGATTTCAAACAATTTGGAAGGTTTTTGGATTATTTTGATAAAGTGAAAAGTTTTAACGCACTGATAAAAAGTACCACATGGTATCTATCACAACCTATCAGGCCACTTCAAGTATTATTTTTAACAGGGTCTGAAACTTAAGATTTGTTGGTTTAGGGTGCAAGTTGTTCTCCATGCAGAAGGCCAATTGCTGTTCAAATTAATCTTTATTTTTGTAACCTGCAAAACTAAATCTGTATGCCTGGTTTTTTTTCACAGAGGAGGCAGAGAAAGGGAAGAGTACATTCTGAGACACATTTTTATTTCATATTCACATATTAAACTCTACTGAAGTCAGAAACCTTGCACATGTGTAACCAAGAGCTAAATGTGATCCCTGCCCTCTGCCTATAATGGGTGCAAAGGGACCTACATGAGTAAATTTTATGCCTGACTTCTTCTGAAAGTGAATATAAAAGGTAGCAGTAAATTTAAGCCCACAGGGAACTTTCCATATTGTACTATATGGATGTTTCACTGCGTACTACTCATGAAAATTGAACTTGATATGAGCTATAATTATGGCAAAGGTAAGTGAGAGTGCGATTCTCACTTTGAGTACTCTTCCCCTTTGTCCTTTATCTATACTTTTAGTCACCTTTAATAGCTAGGGAGATGTTTTGTGCCAAAGGTTTTCACATATGGTAGAAACTAATTAATTAGTTAATAATATATGAATCTTGCCCTACATTATGAGTGCAATCAACCAGATGGGAAACCAGAAATACTGAGGATGCTAAAGGTTTAATTGAGACTTTCATCCTGGCAATGTTCAGTGACTCTGATATTTTCATATGATTAATCAGACTCATATCACAGTTTATAAACTACCCTGATCGTCTAGAATTCAGCAACTTCCTACTCATCTACATACAACTAAGTTGTTTTCGTTAGTGAGAGCCACGTGAAAATAACAGTCAAAGTTTTACTTCTATTTCAACACAAACATCTTTTCAGTCCTAGTTTAGTCAGATTTAAAAATCTTATCCCTCAAACTAGGGTGAATGAGACTGGAACTTACACTTTTGAGCTGCATTTTGAAAATACAATATTTTGGTTGTACTTGAATCATAGAACCATAGAATGGTGTGGGTTGGAAGGGAGCTTAAAGATCATCTAGTTCCAACCCCCCTGCCATGGGCAGGGACACCTTCAACTACACGAGGTTGCTCAGAGCCCCATCCAACCTGGCCTTGAACACTTCCAGGGATGGGGCATCCACAGCTTCTCTGGGCAACCTGTTCCAGTGCCTCACCACCCTCACAGGGAAGAACTTCTTCCTTACAGCTAATCCAAACCTACCTTCTTTCAGTTTAAAGCCATTACCCCTTGTCCTATCAGTACATGCCCTTGCAAAAAGTCCCTCTCCGGCTTTCCTGTAGCCCCCTTTAGGTACTGGAAGGCTGCTATAAAGTCTCCCTGGAGCCTTCTCTTCTCCAGGCTGAACAACCCCAATTCTCTCAGCCTGTCTTCATAGGAGAGATGCTCCAGCCCTCTGATCGTCTTCGTGGCCCTCCTCTGGACTCACTTCAACAGGTCCATGTCCTTCTTATGTTGGGGGCCCCAGAGCTGAACGCAGTACTCCAGGTGGGGTCACACCAGAGCAGAGTGGAGGGGGAGAATCACCTCCCTCGACCTGCTGATCACGCTTCTTTTGATGCAGCCCAATATACAGTTGGCTTTCTGGGCTGCAAGCACACATTGCTGAGTCACGTTGAGCTTCTTGTCAACCAACACCTCCAAGTGCTTCTCCTCAGGGCTGCTCTCAATCCACCCATCACCCAGCCTGTATTTGTGCTTGGGATTGCCCTGACCCAGGCACAGGACCTTGCACTTGGTCTTGTTGAACTTCATGAGGTTTGCACGGGCCTACCCTTCCAGCCTGTCAAGGTCCCTCTGGATGGCATGCCTTCCCTCCAGTGTGTCAACTGCACCACACAGCTTGGTGTCGTCGGCAAACTGGCTGAGGGTGCACTCAATCCCGCTGCCCATGTCACCGATGAAGATGTTAAACAGCACTGGTCCTAACACTGACCCCTGAGGAATGCCACTTGTCACTGCTCTCCACTTGGACATCAAGCCGTTGACCGCAACTCTTTGAGCGTGGCCATCCAGCCAATTCCTTATCCACTGAGTGGTATATCTGTCAAATCCATGTGTCCCCAATTTAGAGACAAGGATGTTGTGTGGGACAGTGTCAAATGCTTTGCACAAGTCCAGGTAGATTGAAGACTCCAATTTGGGAAGTCTAGGCAGACAGTTTCAGTGACGAGAACGTAGCAGTTTCAAGTGTCTACTGTGATTGTAAGCTATAACACTGAGTAATATAGTCACAGACAACTTCATATTTGTACTCAGTTTCAATTAGAGGTTCATAACCTTGTGTGATCAGGTTGGAGTATGTGCAGGACAGTATGTGGTATGGTACCACTGTTTTCCATTTCTGGCTCCTATTGTGCGGAACTTAGGAGAAGCTAACTAGGACTTCCACATAAGAATAAAAATTGTTGTCTAGGACTACAGACTTCTTGTTTGTTTATTTTTAAAAGTAAATAAATTTCCTCCTGTTATGGCTGTGAAGAAAGCCTGAAAGTATAACTGAGGCAACAATACTCCCTCCTAGTTTACTGGGAAAGTGAAACAATAGCTTGGGTGAGAAAAATATATTCACTTCAAAAAACCACGACATTTCAGACAGCAGTCTGCACTGTGGTGTAGTGATAATCAGTCCAGGTTCAAACAGAGACACTTTGCATGCCATAAACTGTCTAATCAAAGCAGTACTGAAATCTGGCTAGGCCAACATACTCTGCTGACATCTGAGGTAAATTAACATGTACTGAACTTCATGTATTTTTATCTTAACTGTTTCTGGAACTCTAGGTAGTGCATTTAAACATAAGATGTCTTCACTCCATATATACATCAACAACATAGGATACCTGGATAGCAATGTTGATCACTGCAAATATTGTAAATATTTCAGTGTAATTGAAGTAGAAAAGGAAGAGTTAATATTAAGAAATACCACTCATTTATCTCCGAACAACCTCTTACTTTGGATTCTTTCATATTATTACATATTCTTCATATTATTTTTATTGTAATGATACCAGCAAGCTGCAAATATCTGAAACCCGTTGTATTTAGATAAAGCTTGAAAAAGAATAACATTTTTCCAGCATTCACAGTGTCTCAACACAATTCTAGGCATTTATCCTTAAAGAAAGTATCTAAAGTACCCAACTGCACCCTCTAATTTTTTTCATACAGGTGATAGAGAGAAGTAAGAAGCCACATAAATCCTTAGGAGACAATGCTGTTCTACCTAACACAAGTATATCTCCTCTCCATAAGTATTGGGAAATCAAGTGGTACCAGAATAAAAGCTAAATGTCTACCCTGGACAACTGAGAGAACAAATAGAAGTCACTGGACACATCCACCCACTAGTTGAAAACAAGTTCACGTAATAGAAGAGATGATGATGGCGACGTTTATCAGCTCACAAAACTTTCAAGCTAGAACAGGACTGCATACAAACAGTATGCATACTGCATACAAGGGGTACAAGGAATGGGTTGCTGTTTGGGACGTAGCCTTCATTTAAATGTGACTTAGACTGAGCGGAATTCTTTATGTTCAGCCAGAAGTCTTGAGTTAACTGTTTTCCAGCATATGAAATAGCAGAGTCTTGCAACTACCTGAAAGGAGGTTGTAGTGAGGTGGGTGCTGGTCTCTTCTATCAAGTAACTAGTGATAGGACAAGAGGAAGTGCCCTCAAGTTGCGGCAGGGGAGTTTTAGAATGGATATTAGGAAAATTTCTTCACCAAAAGGGTTGTCAGGCATTGGAACAGGCTGCCCAGGGAAGTGGTTGAGTCACCATCCCTGGAGGTATTCAAAAAGCATGTAGACAAGGCACTTCAGGACATGGTTTAGTGGACATGTTGATGGTTGGACTCAATAATCTTAAAGGTCTTTTCCAACCTAAATGGTTCTATCCTATGATTCTATATAACACAAGACATAAGTTGAGGCAAGGTTCAGTTCTGACGATCTGCAGCTGGGCAGATATAGTCCATACTAAGTCTTATAGCTTCATCATGGCACAGAAGCTCTCCTACTTCATGAATTCATCAGGTTCTCCAACAGATAGTGTTTGCTATGTGGAGACAGAGAAACAGACTTTCATAACATAGCGAAACTATACGATACATAAATGTGCGAAATAGAGCACTAACTGTGAAACAGTATCAGGCAAGAATAAGATGCATGAATCCTATTTAATATGAGACCTGAAAGGGCTTTGTATTAGGAGGATGAAACAAGTGCATTAGAATAAGATTGAGGAAGTTAAGACAGCAGGAACTGTACACAAATCTTAGTTGCAAAGGAGCAATAATCACATGGATGTGAATGAGAAACTGGGACAGAAGTTGTAACTGGATTTCAGTCACCTGATGCTGATTTCACTTAGAGTTTAGTGAGTAAAAAATCTTTTGTAGTGAAACAATTCATCTGTGCATCAGTGGTCCTGAGTACCCTGCAGCTAGCCAGTGTATTCACAATCTTGGTAGAGTTCCTTATTTGAATTTAATCCAATCTACCTATCCATCTATACAACTTCCACCATCAAGCTATCTGGAAGCTGATGGTTAAATTTTTATATTACAGTCTCCAAAGCATCTTACATAACAGATCAAACCTAATTTTACACGTTAGATACTGAACAGGTTACTACCAATGCTTTCACTCCTTTCTGTGAAGGTGATGTGCTGGGCAAACATTGCATGCTTCCCTATGCAGAGATCAGTTTCTGCTCCACTTCTTTGTCCATATCATTACCTGAAACTGATATGAAATCTTCAGCTTCCATTAAATCAGTAAAAGCACAGGGCTGTTTAAAATTCACATAGGCCCAAACCCTCAAAGATTTTGAGGTGCCTTCTGGCTGTAGTCTGTGCATTTCTGCACTGTATGTGAAGAACTGATGCTTGTATGACCTGACACAAGATGCTTCGTGCTGTTTGTCATTCTCTTCTTTTCCCCCATGGTGAAGAATGAAAAATTCACCATTATTGTGATTTTTTAGAACTTGTAGAGATAACCTGGTCTTCAAGAGAAAGAATGTTCCTCAGGGGAACATAAGTTGCAAACTGATAAAAGAAAAGCAACAGCAGAAGTAATTTGTGTTTATTCAACGTTTAGCATTCATGACATTTTCATGGAAGAAGTAGACTCGGCTTAACATTAGTTTCTTCCTTCAAAAAAAAGGCATCTGCAACTACAACCACAGCTTCAAAAATCTACTGCCATCTAGAAAACCCCAAGGTTGGAAAAGCTTAGTTCTGGACTGTTGGTTTAGCTCAATGAATCAAGCAATTTTTTTAATCAGATTTAATGCACCCTCCAAATTCTCTGTTCCTATTTCCTGTAACTTTCATAAAAAGAACAAAGAAGGACAATCAATTTCAATCTATTTAAGGAAAATAAAAATATATGTGTTTTTCAAGAGACGCATAATAAAATTATGAGATTTAGTGTCTTGGCTTGTTGGGAAGGTAAAATATATCCATAGTTGGGCAGGTTCATAATGGACAAATTCTTTAGTAGCCTCTAGATATGATAATCCAGATGTATTTCTTATCCAGGAGAGTCCTTAAACTACATGCTGTTGGAGGTCAGGACATGTAGCAGGGGAATGATTATTTTATATATAATGACATATGAGGTTTTTTTCACTAGAAATATAGTATGGCTCATTTTTGGAAAAAAAGATACTGAGCTAGGTAAATCTTTTGTCTAATCTAATACAAAAAGATGTCATACACACTCATACATTTATACACATACATATGAATAAATCAAATTAATTTTTGAAATTTAACTGTTAATACCAATTTTCAGTAAAATTCTTCTGGAGGAAATAGTTCCTTAACATCTGAATTTTAAAAACATACAGCACAGAAAAACAATATAAACACCCAACAACCTATTCCATTGACTATCAAAATTAAACTGCAACAAAGGACCCATCATACAGTGGAAAACAAAAGGAAAAAAAGAATTAAACATCACAGACTTATTTGAGTTCTGTGAAACTGAAAGGGACAAACATAGAGTTGAAATGTTGAATAACAATTAAAAAAAAAAGTTTTTCTGGAAAAGCCAAACAGTTTTCAAAATCAGAGCTAATATCCTTACAAGTAGTGACTCATGAGGCAGAACAGTGCTCCTCCTGGTACTCAGGAGAAGCAAGGTTTCCGATTAGAAATTCTGGACTGAACTTTTCTACAGAGTAGAGTGCAGCAGTGGGACTAGTACTGATAACTCATTCGTTACCCAGAGGACTTACTTTTAAAAAGCACAGTAGAAGTAGAAAAAGAATTTTGGTGGAGAAAAATAGTGTCTTGTTCAGGACTAGTCTACTAAAAAGACTGAAGAAAATAGATTAATATGGAAATATTTAGCACAAAGGAATGCAAAATAGCATGAAACAAACAAAAAAAAAGGCTTTACTTCACCAGACATTCAAGTTAATCCCATCCTGACCTAGGAGACATACAGATTATTAATTACTCTATGGTTACTTTTAATTAGAAGTGTATAATACATGGCCCTGGAAATTGTAACTGTGAAGCATAGCAAAGCCTGGTGTATTGGCACTTCAGTAAACTGACCTGTGCCTTGAACTCAGCTTTCTAGAATGAAAAAAAAACTCAACAACAATATTTACCAAATTGGAGCTCTTTCAATATAAGATATGTATTTTGTAGACAGATGTTCACTTAGAAACAGCAGCTGCAGTCTAAGATGTTATACCACACCTACCAGTTACTTAGTCCCTCTGCTGGATATTATCACTCTCTTGGGCTCAGTCATGGAAGGAGGGCTTGGTTGTCTGGCAAAACCAGGCAAGGTTACTCAAACTACTAATTAAAGCATTTTAACTGACTCAGCCTGATTTGTTTTGAAGAAGATTTTAGGTGACAATTACCTGAGAAGTTTGGTGGTGGGATGGTCAGGTGGTAGGTTCCCACAGAAGGACACAAAAAACTTGTGTTGAAATCTCAAAAGCTCATGTGGACCCAGGAAAACGTCCCTCTTCATAAGGTTATGCAGTAAACAAAATCTTAAAAAATGGCTTAGGTTGCTTCATATAATGACATAGAATACCACAGAAAAAATTCATTAGAGAACAGCATTTTAGTATTATATTCTCTTTCTTCTTAGATTTGTTAAACTGTTTCTCAAAATCTTCAGATTTTGAGTTACAAAAAATGACATGAAGTCCAGCAAACCCAGAGGTGTAATATTTAAAATCCACACTCCATATACAAAGAAGATGAAGAGACTATAAGATATCTGAGCTCAGTCTGCAGTCCTTAATCATGTGGAACATATTCTGAAATCAATAAAATTAGGCAAGATGTATTGCACTAAAGTTACTTGTCATTAATATCAGGTGATAGTGATAAAGAATCTTATATTAATTGGCCATGTGCCCATGCAAAAATCTCTCTCATACAGTCTGAGTATTTTCACACATAATTAAGCACACACAGATGCTTATAAAGAACCAAATTGAAAATCAGAATTTAAACCATAATTTCATTGATGTCAGCTGTAAAATTCCTGTAGCTTCAGCTGTGCTGAGATTCTACCCCTGGATCGGCAGCTTCCCTGAAGCAGTCTGTATTTTAAAAACAAAATCAAAACTTTCTTTGAAACTCTGAATATAAGAGAGAGTTCTTTCCCTTGACAAATTACAAATGTAGATCCTACTGGCCAGAGCAATTTTGTACCATGTTAAGCATATAAGATGTCAGGAAAGGAACTCTTTTAAAGAAAATGTTATGCATAAAGGCTGTCCTAAAGATGGAGAAATGCACCCAGTCAATTCCAGGAAACTAGAAAAGCACTGAGTAATTAGAAATAAAAATCAGGCCAACCCTCAACTGCTTAATTCTTAATTTATACAAGGTAGCTCTTTCCCACCCAGCCTTCACTTATTTCTAATCTACCATACCGCAAGATCTTCAAAGCTTCTAACTTAGTTCCTAAATTTTTGTTCAATGAGAAATTGTAGTTTAAGCTCTGGTTTAATAGAAACAGAATTACAAGAACAATGGGAACTAAGGGGTTTGGTAGTTATTATTAGAAGTTATTTTTAGCTGCAGTAACATTTTTCTTTGTATTCATTTTTTTTTCTGTGCTTTCCAAATGAAAATGTTGCCTATTTAATAATTTATAAAGAAGTAGATAAATGCACACATACTAATTTTTTGCAATAAAATATCATCAGAGAGCACTGGTGACAGAAGTTGGAGGGAGAGGAGTGATAAGGAAAGCAATGAAATTATAAAGTCATCAAATGTTTCACTTTTCTATTTTTCTGAAATAACTTGCTAATGCAGGTGAAATTTGCCCAACAGTATCAGCTGAGACTGCTGGATGCAGTGCAGAGATGTTCTCTTTCTGCTTAATAATTCTAAGGTGTGAACATACTGTCAAAGTTTAAATTGACACAATCCATTTCAGGACTCAGATTTTAAACTCTCTGTTAATTGACAGGCCAGGCCACCCACTGCTTGGAATCAGAACTTCAGCAGAACCTTTGGTTAGGGCTATTCTGCTTTGCATACAAATATTTTTATAGTCACTGAGAGCCCACAAGCAAACAGAAGGAAGTGCCTGTATTGAAGATTCTCCTTTTAATGGGAAAGAGATGCAATGATTGAGTGCCAGATTTTGCTACATACATGTCTTTTTTTGAAAAAATATATGAACTGCATCAAACAAGGAGAAGGCTCAGGTCTTAGGTACTTTGTAACTCAGTGGTCCTTGTGGAAGGCTTCAGTTTAAACCTGTTGTGTATATATGGGCACTGAATTTTTATGTTTTCCATGCTGGCAAGTACTTCATTTTCTGGACATCGTTAAAAAAAGAATAAGTAATTCTATAAATTATTTGGCTTCACAGAAATAATCAGTTATTTACATTGTCCTACTCATAAGCTCTTTGAGTGTTTTAGTTTCTGAACAAAAACACAGCCCAATGCTTTTATTATAGTTTTTCTTTTTTCGGAAATGGATGGTAGATGACAAGATACTAAGGCATCATAACACAAACTCGTGAGATTTATTGATTCAGCTCAAAGCTGCTGGAGTTTTCATACATCAGAGCTTTCAAGTAGTAGTGCACTCACCCTATATCATACCCATTAAGGATTTTTTTATTATTAAAATCCCATAAAATATTTATAACTCTGTTACAAACCCCTGATGGTTAGATGAATGCAATTCTAAGCACTATGATTATCTAAAACAAAGTTTTACACATATATCTTGTTTGGAGGGGGGGGGGGTTGTTTGTTTTTTGTTTTTCTTTTTTTGGCAATCTGGTGAGTTTTAATTTCAGAGCTATCAAAATTTTCAGGCTATCTACAATAAGAGGTTCCCTGACAACTGTCTCAAATGTCCATCTCTCTCCAGCAAAGTCTGAAATCTAAATCTCCCTTAGGGCTATTTGAATATCCTTTTGTGAATTCAGAAATAATTAGATGATCTCTTATAATGAAGCAATTTATATTAATAAAAGAAAAGTCACAACCTATCTAATGAAGGTTGGCGGTGGACTCTCTGCTCCCTTGTTACCACATTGTAATGCAGCATCTTTGTGCTTCTGGGAAAGCAATTGGAAAGTATTCTCAGGAGATATCTGTACTAGAAGGAACATGAGAAGGTGCACATATAGGAATAATGTATGTCATTTCAGAAGAGTTATCATATTTTACTGTACAGTCAGCAGTCTTCTTTCAAACAGATACATTTTGCTAGTTCAAGCATAGTTTTTAAGCTATTTAAACACTGCGTCTCCCCACAACAGAAAAGATTTAACTGCTGATAAAAGTAGTAATATTTTCAATCAATTTCATCAGTTAATGCCTGAATTATCACAGTATTTATATTTACTGATGTCAGCACACATATTTTTTACATATGGCTTTTCAAGTTACCCACAGGAACAAGAAAAAACCTCAGCATTCTGGAAATGGTTTAGTTTCAGCCTTCATTTCTTCTTCAAGTTTTTGTATAAAAATAAAAATATTAATTTCTGCCATTTTTCGTGTAGCTTACAAATTATTATTATTATAGATTAATGGTTACTAATAATTAATCATTGCATAGATAGGATAAATTTGAGAAGATAGAAGATTTATTCACTATTCTAAAAATCACCTGTATATAAGTAAGCATTAGTGCAGCAGAGATGAGTCTCTTTCGGCAGTACCTGTGTATCTTTTTCTCAGAGCATCTGTACAAATGGAAGTCACACCAGTTTAACTACATCATTTTCTAAACCCATTTACCTAAGCTGACATAAAGAAAGACAGCGGATACTTTTCAGTACATAAACTTGGTTTCAGTGCAGCTTTGACATGTTAGGGTTGCAGGCAAATGACAAGACCTTTCACCTGGCCTGAGGTTAAGAGAACTGAGCAGGACATGAAAAACTACTGGGCATGACACAAGAAATTGTGTCAGAAGCTGACAAAAGTTACAAATCCTGCCGTGAAGCATGAGCAGACCTCACAGGTGATGAAAGTGGGAGTTGAATAAAAAGCAGTCAAACTTCACAGAAAACTGAAGGGAAACTCTGGGTGCCTTTTGGTGAGTACAGTCTTGAAAGGCCAGCAGCACCTGGCTAATCATAGCAGCACTGGCACTTGTGGCAGAGACTAACTAGGTAAGGTTACCAGAAATGATATATTTGGGTTCAGGTGTATCACAGCTGGCACCAAGGGAGAAAAATTAATTAAGGAAGGTTGCTAGTTGGGCAGAGAACTGGGCAGAGAAAGAGGAGAGCAAGGGTGGTGAAAAGAAAGGCTGAGAAAGAGGAAAGGGGACAACAGGGCATGCAGACTTGAACCTGATGCTGCCCAGTGGTACCAGTCCAGCAGCTGTGTGCTGGTCACTGCAGCAGGAGCGGGACAAGAGCCCAGACCTGTTGCCAGACCATCAATGTCAAGTCTGTGTCGGTGGTCAGGAAGAGCAGCGGGGAGTGAGCTGGGTGCACTCCCTGACCAGGGAAGAAAAGCTTGGCTGGCGAGATCGAGCACCCTGGCATCACCACATTCATGCCTGTTCCAGGCCTGATGGCATCAGCCCCACTGCCACTTTATAACAAATTATGTAATTCTCCTTGTAATAAAAATGATTTTTAAAGTGATGAATTTCCATAAGCCTGAGCTGTGGAGCCTTGGTAGGTATGTTACTTTGAAAGTTACATGTGTAACACGCCCAGAGGAAATTAAGAGCTGGGATGCTAGTGCAGTGTTGATTTGTCCTTTCTTCTCAATTTTTTTTGTGTCCTGATATAAAGAATGTGGGTTTTTTGTCTTGGGTTNGTTTTTTTTTTTTTTTTTTTTTTTAATGCAGTACGAAGAAACTGGTACCTAGGAAAAGCTCTAGTGTGATGTTCAGGGGCTTTTTTGGTAGCTGAGGACCAGCTCATATAGTTACAGGTGCTATATAGCCCAATCCAAGCTTAAGGATCTTGTTCTAGGTTTGAACTAAACATTAGGTTGGTTTAGCAGACTTGGTACTGATAGAGACCTCCCAGCTTTGTGTGTAGTTTTAAGCTGCAGTTTTAATGCAGTCCAGGATCTTACTTCAGCTTGGAAACGTGAACTAGACACGATAGCAGTTGAGGGTTCTTGTATAATTCACAAGCTTGTCATGGCCCAGGAACATAAACTAATTACAAGTGCCCTGTAGTGGTTGAAGTTTACTCCAGTCCTGGGCACGGTTCATTTAGAAGTCTTCTTGTCCTTAAGGAAAGCAGTTAATGAGGAATACATGTTTCTCATTAAGTTCCAAGTACAATACTGTAAATCAAATTTAAAGTATGGCAGAAGATCTGAAATTTAAAATAATTTACTTTTCTAGGTTCAGAATGGATCCTGACTTTCTTTTGTTCTCTCTCCTTGAGCTGCACTTCTGGGTTTGACCTATAGTTCATATACTACAAGTGAGTAAGACAGATCTGCAGCGCTAATCCTGACTTTTCATATGCGAATAAGAGAACAAAAGCATAGCAAGAAGTGTGGATTTCCATTCGTTGTGGTATATGCATTTGATAATTAAAATTATTTTTAAAAATCTTTGCGTTACAGAAACATTTCCTTTCATAATGTAAAATATAATATTAATTTTAAATTCACATTAGAAAGAAAATTAATGTTCTATATCTAACCTGAAATACAAAATGGGAGGCACTAACACATCAGAAGAAGGAATTCCTCAACATTAGCAAGGGAATAATGAAAATTGTAGAAAGCACAGTATCTTGTTCAGCTGCAGAGAATAATCCCTTATTAAAATAATTCACTCTGTGGTTAAGTTGAGCCCATAAATTAAGGACTTCCTTAAACTCTGGAGGATAGTCACTAATACAGAGTCATTTATCTGATAAAACCACTTTAAGAATAAAAGGTCAGGTTTAAAAAATGCAAGTACAAATTATTTTAATAAATTTTGTATCCGCTAGATATATGCAAATTATTTTTCTAAACATTAAAGATTAATAGCAAATATATATTCTGTACATATAACTGAGGAAAAGTCTGAGGTGTATGTAAACATTCAAGTAAAAATATTGTGACTTAGGCATTTCCCTAAAGTAACTCATAAGAACTGTCATTTATATGTCTTTTATCACCATTCTGTTTTATTAGTCACAATGTAGAAACACATATCAGACTCATATCACGGGCTCTTCTTGGTCAGGGGAGAAGCTGCAGCATCTCATAGAAAACATTGTGCCATCAGTAAACGCAGCATCCACAGTACATTGGAAGTGCAAGACTCCCAGATTTGCTTCCATACCTACTGTAAGCTTCATGATTACATTTCCAAATCAAAACAGTTGTGGGTTTTTTAACCAAAAAAGGGAAAATTTCCTGAAGAAAAATAATAATTTCTCAAACAGCTCTGTTAGAAATCTTGGCTATCTAATGTACGTCTGATTACAGCATTACTGAGTTGCTGATCAGTTTTGCAACATAGTTTATTCTAATACTTTTAAAAGGTCAGGTAAGGTTTCTTTTATCCATGGGAAACAGCTATTTGAGTCTCTGAGACTGAGGCACAAAGGATCAACAATAGGACATGGTTGTCTAAATGTAAATTAAATTTCTAACTTCTCCTGTTGACTGAGAGACTTACCCAAACTTGCCAGAGCATCTTTGAAAGGAGAGGTTATTGAGTGTGTATTGCTTAAGACCCAGTGCCTCAACCAGATTAAGCTGCTGTATGTAGGAGATTGGACTCTATATAGGAGGCTCCTTAACATTGCAAAGTCTATCCTGGTAATTCTTTGTACCAAACATTATACAAGCACTGTCTCAAAGTCCTAGCTGGTTTAGCGGGTTTTGATTTACTAATTTCCAGGAGCGCGGACTTCTTATATGCTGCCTGAAGCAGTCTTCTACAAAGAACGCTTCAAGCCCTTTAAATGCCAGTTCATTTGCATTCAAATGTCATCGTTCTCTGAAATTATGTTGGCATTCCTGTATGTGACATTTCAGTACGGAGAGTCACTTTTACATAAGCAGAAATAACAGGGATTAGCTGGAGTGTAGGGGAAGGTAATGGCAGATGAAACCTTTCACCTTTGGAACGCTGGCAAGGCCTGTGACGCTACTTAGCATGACATGAATATTTGTTACTGTTCGAAGGTGTCATTACCTTGAGATGTGTCCCTGCACCTGTTTGTGATTGTTTTGGAAGGTTTCAGAAGTGACTACACCCTCAGCTGAGCAATAGCAGCTGATCAAGTGCATACTCCCAGGCCATTGCAATGTTCACTAAAGCAGATTCATTTAAGTCAAACTGAAGGTTAACATGGATTGAAAACACGCCTGGTTTATTCCATGTTTTAATGGAAAAGGAGTTCTCACCAACAGGCAGCTAAGGGTTCACTGAGTATAAACCAGGTGTCAAGCCCCACAGGGCACTTATCTCCTGATCAATGCCGAGGCCCAGTGCAAGAGCAGTGTGGGAAAGCCTAAGCCATGAAGGCTGTTCCAGTCAAGGAGATGGATTTTTCTAGTCTCCTGTATGTTGTAGGTGCTGAATAAGTTTGCAGCTTCTACATCATTTGTACACTGGAGTTGCTTGCTGCTTTCCCGCTGTACTCCTCAGCCTGAGCTGCCTTACTGGGGTGCTTCATTGAGACTGAGTCCTGCTCCATCCAAAACAGACAAAGAAAACTTTACTCAAAGACTGGGGCACTGTGAATGTGTACATGCATTATGTTTTTATATAACCTGTTTGTTGGTTGTTGTTTTTTTGGTTTTTTTTAAATACTATACACTGTACTTCACACATCTAGATCTCTTGGTAAAAATGACACTTAATATCTTGTTTAACTCAAGCCCTCAAATATTTTAGTGTATTCTTGCTTCCCCTCAAAAAAGTAAATATACGACTCAATAATTTTCAATTAATTGAAAAACATTTTGGGGAAACAGTAATAGACAATTAAATACTAAAGGAATCTTTTTTTTTAGTGTGAACGATCTCATTCAAAGTACAGAGGTAAAAACTTCTAGGCATAACAGAAGACTATAAGATGAACTTCTGGAATTCAGTTTTCTAGCATCATGGAATAGCTGCAATGATAGATAACCCATACTGAAATCTACTAAAAAAAAAAAAAAAGTTTCATAACATAAAACCATGTCCACAGCTTAGATCACAAAACCCAAATATTTAAATCTTTTCATAAAGTTATGTATTGATTCTTAAGGAATAATGCAGAGCAAAGACTTAATCCATAGTGCTGACAAGGAAGAAAAGAATCAATAGCGACCAAGAAACTAGATGCAGAAAGCTGCTGAAACAATGATACCGTGAGACAAACCATCAGCTAATGCTCACAGTTATGGCTGAAGTAATAAGGACTAAATTAAATCTTTTACTGACATACCTATTCCCCAATCCCTTTGCTATCACTGCCAATAATATTCAAAAATATCCAAAGGAATATGGAAAATGTAAGTAACAGTATAAATATTTGGCATGAACGATATGTAGTCCCCCTTCCCTCCCTTTTTTCCCAGTTACAGTTCAAACCCATGCGATACAGGATTGAATAGACTCAGGGGGAAATGATAGCTCATGAGTAATACTACAATTTCAAGAAAACTTAGTGCAAAGACAGGTTTGAATAATGACTTAATGGAACCACATTTCTCCAGGAAGACACTGAAGAACCACCATCGGCATCTCTTTGGGAAATTATCTGCAGGAAAAGGAAACTGAAAGAGATGGATCTTATTTTTTGGCTCAATTATTTAGCTGAAAGAAAGCATTACACCTAATCCAAAAGGTTAGAAAGTAAAGTCTCCGAATCTAAAAAATGTAGACAGTTATTTACTTTTATCCACAAGGAGTGCTTGAGTATGAAGGGACTAAAATGTATATCAAGTTACATGCACATCTCATGTGGGAAAATGCATTGGCTTGAAGAGTGTAGAGAAAAGTATTTCTTGAACAATGGGCACAACTCTAAAAGAATGAGGTTCACGTTTCAATTCTAGAGCTCTTTTACATGTACTTTCTCTAGATATTTATGTATTTGATATATGCTAGTGTGAACATTCATAGAAATTGGTATTCATATGCCTGTACTTCCAATTAAGAGATTTTTCAATCTGTATTCACCTATAATATTTCTTATAGTAATCTGCATTTCACGTGTATAAAATGACATAACTAACCAGCGTAACGCAAGCTATTACTGCTATTTGAAATTCAAAGTATACCAGTTACTTTCATAAAGAAATTACATATGTATGAATATATGAAATACAAATAATGATGCATAATTTATTTACCTAATACCATTACATGAGAATTCTCCATTATGAATTCAAAAGTAATTTTCTTGATTAAAATAACTTTCAGCCCAAAAAATTCTCTCTGGAAAAAAGTGAATTCTGAATCACAGAACCTGGTGAGTATTATGAGAGGATTAAATAACAGAAAGTTTTAATAATTATTGCTATAAAATTATTCACTCAGTACAAATAACCATTGAAAAAAACAGTTAAACTATGCAAATTTACTATGTATTTTCTCTTCTGACACACTTTCCACTAACAATATAATTTAGTGAAAAGCCTTTAGTCTGTTTTTTTTTCTTTTTTTGGTCTGGAGCAACCATAACAACTTAAAGGCAAAAAAATCTTAAAGGAAGAAAAATCTTATCTTGAAGTAGTAAATAATCAAAAGCTTTCTCACTCAGTAGTTCTCCTGGTCACCTACTCTCAAGAACATAGAATATTTGCAATGAATGCATATTATGCAAATTAATCTAAAAATGCCTTTGATTTTTAAACAATTCAAACTAATTTTAACTATATTCCCATATCATCCCTGAAGAATGTTCAGGGTGCAAGCTGCATCATCTTTCTAGAACTGAGACTTGGCGCATAGTAAGATATTAAAAAGATTTCTTTCTTTTCCTTTTTTTTTTTTTCAAAAAATTGTCTTTAAAATAGTATCTTTTTTCATCAAAATATACATTGAAATATAAATGCATGACAAGTGACAGAAAAATGCCTATTTCTCCTTAGAATTTGAAATGTTGAAGAAAATGTTACTAGCCTTGTGAATTACAATGTGAAGCCCTTTTTTGGTTTGCTCTTGCCTTTCACAAGCAAAAATTTGACATAAACCAATCTTCATCATAAAGAATGCGGCAAAGAACAATTTAATACTCTCATCAAAAGATGATCCTCCTTTTTATTTCACTAGTCTGGAATGGCACAGGATTTATATCACCACAGATAAAATGTAAGAACTTTATAGACGAAGATCCAAAACCATGAAATACTGAGCAAAAGCAGTTCATGACTTGTGAATCAGAAAAAAATGAGAGCCATGCATGCCAAAACATCCAGAGTACTCTCTAAAAAAAAAACCACCAAAAAATAAGTACTGCCACTGTATCTCAAGAAACTGATTTTGTGTG
>VYZV01006028.1:31350-54378 GCA_013401275.1 Pandion haliaetus | reverse complement strand
GAGAAGTTGGTGAAGGACTGTCTCCCGTGGGAGGGACCCCACGGTGGAGCAGGGGACGAGTGAGGAATCTTCCCCCTGAGGAAGGAGCGGCAGAGACAATGTGTGGCGAGCTGACCCAACCCCCATCCTCTGATCCCCTGTGCCGCCAGGGGGAGGAGGTAGAAAGCACCGGGAATGGAGCTGAGCCGGGAAGGAGGGAGGGGTGGGGGGAAGGTGTTCTGATGTTTGGTTTTCCTTCCCAATATCCTTGGTTTTTATTTGATTTGTAGTAGATTAAATTGATTTTGTTTCTTCCCCAAGCTGAGCCTGTCTTTTGCCCGTGACCATAAGTGGGGAGTGATCCCTCCCAATCCTTGTCTCGACCCACAAGCCTGCCTTTGTATTTTCTCCTCATCCCAACGTGGCCAGGTGCGGAGGTGAGGAGTGAGTGAGCAGCTTCGTGGTGCTTTGTTACCGGCTGAGCTGAAACCGAAACCATGACAAACATGTAGAACCCAAACCCTTTAAAGTGATCCAAAAAGCTTTCAATTTATATATTCACCCTCTTTTCAAATTAGCAGTAACTAACACTGACCACTTTTCCTGTTTCTTACAGGCTGCTGGACTACATATAGTATTTTTTCCAACATTTTCCATGCTGCAAATTTGTCTCTTGGGTACTATGCCTAGAGGATTCTCTCAAAAACCAAACCCCCCTAGGATTACCAGTCCAAACATAGAACACACACTGATCCAACACTTAGTGCAAAGCATTCAACTCTCCCATCTCTGCCTCCCAAAAAGCCCACAAACTAGGACAATATTGTGACTTGCACAGTGAAGCTCTATCACCCTCAACACAATATCCAGTGCCTCTGGCTCAACATTCACCATCTCTCATGCTTTGGCAGGAAACCAGCAAGCCCTGGACAGGATTTTACAATGCTATCCTGGTTTCATTTCTGGGGAAGACTTAATAGTTTACTGCCAGGTAACGCTGTACTGGGCTTATTAGAGCACTAAGGAGCATGGTCTGTAGCCCCACAGCTATCATTCAGCTAATTCAATGTGGATTTTCACATGCACATGTAAAAAGAAGGCCAAGGGGAAAAAAGAGAACGTTTTACAGACAGCACTTGGCCAGTCCACAGGTAGGCATGAATCAGTATCTCTCATTTATGTTTGCTGCTGGCAAGAGATGATCAAGTATGCAAAACATTAAAGTTGTCAAACATGACCAAGAGCTGTATTATCGTAAGAAAATAATTGCTTGACATTTTCACCTTCAAATTCTAGGCTTTCTTAAGTTGTTACAATTCAGACATTAACAACAGATAAAACATGACTAAACAGACTCCCAAAACCATTTTATATAGACCCAAAGTTTTAACTCCTACTACATTGCATTGGGATCGGCTTCATCTAATAGCCAAGTGATTTAACACATATGCTTCAAAGCAAACACAGATAAGGATTTAGCTAACCGTGTTGGCATTATTTGTAAGCACCCTACTTCTTGTTTTCATCAGCAGGTTTGCAGAAGTGGAGGAAAGATCACAAAAAGAAATCTATGTGGAAATGAACTGCAGAAGGGGACAAAACCACCATGCTTTTTGTTCCTTTTCAGCATCTTTTTCTTCCTATGCAACTAAAATACAAGACTCAATTTATGAAATTTAAAGCAGAGCTGAAGAAGGAATGAGAGACAGAAATTAAACGTATCTTAGAAATTTGCCATTTGACTGATAATGATGGAAATGGTTTTACTGCCCAGATGGTAATCATGTTTTCAAATTATATCATAATTATTCAAATGCAAGTGACCTTGCCATGTCTAAGTCTTGGGAACTGCTTGTACACTAGAAAGAACAGATTTGTAGACTGTTTGCAAGCCGAAATTTGATTATGCTGAAACATTGCATACCAAGGAATAACGTGTTCTGACTCAGTGAGATGAGCTGACTGGAAGCAAGGTGAGACACTAATTAAAAACTGTGCAGCACCTGGAGATTATCAAGTGGTTTAAGTATAAAGTGACATTATTATCAATGTAGAAATATGTATCTCTTCACGGCTGAAAGAACATATAGAAAGAACACAGCTAGTAGCCCTTTATTCTCTAGACCCTTCAGCTTGCTTATGAATTCTGTACTGATGTGTCTGATGCTAAAGATTGTTTTTAATAAGTTTCTCATAACTTTTCTAAAAAGATACTCTTTCCTTCTGTGTACTTGGGAAGGGAGAGTTGCTTTCAAGGTAGATAAAATATCATGTTGCAATCACTTAAAATTCATAGGAAAATACCTTTAAAGTATACGATCTGATCTAATAGGGTTCAGCTTGTCCACATTCTCTCAGTAGGGTTCAGTAAAGCTTCCCATACTTTGTCTGCATGAAATACATACATGGAAAGCCGTATTAAGTCAGATAAAAAGGTAAACAAAAGAAGACTTGTCATAACTGTAATGGTTAATGCAGGTTCCATTCTTTCTACTTACCCCACTCAGACAAGAAAGTTACATTGAACGTCATCTTAACATACTGTTTATCCTCTGCATGTCATGTGTGATCCAGCATAGTATATCTATTCAAAACAATACTCAAAAGTTTTCTTATTTGTTCCAAAGTTATTTTCAGGCACTGGTAAGTGTTCTGTATTTTATTTGAAACAGTCTATGCTTGTCAAATCACATTTATGCTTGTTCTATAAAAGTGCTTATCCTATCCGCATCACTACAGTATCTGAATGCATTCTGGTACTATATTAAAAACAAAACCCACCATACTCTGCGGTTTATTCACTCACCACAGAGGGAATAACATTTGTGCAATACAGCATAGCAGTATGGCATGGAGGGAGACAATGCATACATTTTTCAAAGTGCATCTGGAAATGAATTAAGTAAGGTTTGAGAACCCTGCTCTGCCTGTGGACTAAAAGGTGATTCCATGGCCCTTAGTTTGGGTAGGTGCTCACTACAAAACCACGGGCAGTATTACCAGATAGAATAAACTCCTGAAAAGATCATCTTTAACCTGCATATAGGAGGACTCATTACCCTTGAGGATTAGGGTTACTGACCCTGGTCTGCCTTCTAGATCTTCACAATGAAATCTTTTGGGTCTCTGAGCCCCACAGGGCCCAAATCTTGAGCTTCATTAGTACTTCATAGGGCAGAAGTATAGAGAATGCAGATTAGCTTTCCTGTGTTAGTAGTAGCCCACAGTAGTGAAAAAAACCCACACTATTCAGTGCCAACTGGACCATTCAATGTACATCATCACACCATGGCACTCTATCTAGGAACAACAGAAGTTATAAGACACAGAGTACTCTCTGAACATAACAATACCGTTTCAGAGGCATACAACATTGTGCTGCTGAAGATAGCTAAGCTAGAGACTATCTGCACAGTACAAAAAGCAATCAGTGAAAAAAACAAACCTATACAAAATCAAGCAGTGTTGCCCTAGAATCCAGTTCCAAATCCTGTCCTGTCCTCCCCTGACACTTGAGTTGTATGTGCTAGTATTCAACTACACCAAGGGAGGAAATTGCTTATTATATTACCCATTATACTTCTGTAACTATGTATGAAAATAGAGATGCCATCTATAGATATGAAACCTTGCCTAATGACAGCCTACAAACATACTATGTCACCAGAGAAAAAAAACAAAGATGACAAGGAGGTTGTAAACAACCTAAATCAATCCTTTGCAGGGATAATAAGAACCATCTTCAAAGTCACCCTTACAGGGGTAAAGCCAGTTGTTAATAATTTATAACTGGATCTAAAAGACTTACCCTGGAGGCAGGAAAACATGTGAAACACCTTCTGCTGACAAAATGAGCAGAGCTTGCCCCATTCCCCCACCAAAAAAAGCCACTGCACTGAGTACAGTGAACAACCTTAACGAACAATATGGAGCCTAGTTTACATTTTCAGTGTTTCCATATGCACTGGATGTATATATACATTACTCAACACAGATATTTTTAGAGGAACCTTGAATGTTTCATACAGGACACAGGAACACTTCCCATAGGACATCATGGAAATGCAGGGATGTAACAAATTTTGTTACCAAATACGTGGTAACAACACCACGTATGGTGTCCATCAGTGCTACATCTGCTCCAGCTACCTATACAGGAGTTAAGGAGACAGACTTTTGGAAAGTAAAAAAACCAGACTGGGGAGAATGCAGGGTAGGTCTGATTGACAGGAAGCAGACACTGTAATTAGCTGGAATTACTGGTCAACCCGCTACTGTTGATGGTTTTTTTTTAATCATTATCATTGAGAATTATTTTGAGACAGTGGCTAGATAAGGGCACCACAGCACTAAGCAGGCTAGCTGAAGGAGCAAAAACAAAAGTTAAGCGTGGCAGAAATGATAAAGACTAGAAAAAACCCAGCTGACTAAGAATGAGAAAAAGAGAAAGGCACAGATAACACGAACAGATGTTTTAAAGAGACACAGTAAACTTACCCATCACCCTCAAAATTCCAAACCCTTAAATGCACCTAACAGAAAAGAATTATGCTAAAGAATTAAAATTGTTTTAAGAGGCAGAGTGAGCATGGCTACCAAAAGAATACAAGCTACAAAAACAACTGAAAGAGAGACTGCACTGCAACAGAAAAGTCAGCTCAGGTGCAATGATACAAAAACGTAGTTTTCAGTAATTTTCATGAGCAGTTTTCATTTTTTAGGCAAAAAGCCTCGAAACCTGTGAGAAATCTCGGGCAAAATTTGGGATTGACAGCAAGGAGGCATAAGATGATAATGTTTGGCTGTCTAGAATTCTCTATCAGGTATCATCTAAACATGGTGTAATACTATTTTTTTTTCCCCACAATCAAAACCTACTGCATTTAATTTTCTGCAATTCTATTCATTAGATGTACACACTGCAAACAAGATGTTAGAAAATTTTAGTGTTGTACCAGAAATATACGATTGGGACAAAATGTCATGTAACTAGTAAGTGGCTAAGTGAAAATAGCCTACTTATTTCAACGTTAAGAATTTCAGATATTTATTTTATAAAAACACATCAAAAAGTAGGATATTGAACCTACAGTTCCTAAACCCAGGGTAAGATACTTAATAGGTATCTCCAGTTACAGTGTACATACACAGTTTTTTGGAAAAGTCTAAGAAAGGGAAGGATAATTATAAAAAAAGTATACCACATTTACCTACATGCTTCACAATCCAGTCACATTTAGAACATCCTTCACCATAAAGATAGATATCTTTCATCACAGTCATTGATATATACCATAAAAACTTCAAGGGCCAAGCCAGAGCAATCTGAGCTTGAATTCAGTGTAACTACCTAGGGAGCAGGCAAAGATCATGTTACCAATTTCTTCAATTTTCTCACAGTGGTTGCTGCTGCATTGTAGTGATTGAACTTCCATTTTTGTGCAAGTTGCTGGGCAAACAACGAGAGAGTCCACTGATGACCAAAGGAAAACTGGTCATTGGAGGACTTCCCAGATAGTTTAAGACAAACAGCTGTAAAGGAACTGAAAGACAATAAAAGTTTCACTCTCAGCTTCAGTTATGTATACAGTTGATAGCAAAAGTGACTGGTGAGAACACCGGGTTAAAGTAACACGGGCTAATGCAGTAATCTGCTTAGAAGCTACCTTCTTTAGGATATAATGAGAGGTTTTAAATTACTAATGTTACCAGTAATTAATGGATTGAGATCCTAATACTAAAAATAACCAAGTAATACAAGACCTGGCTGTAGAAAAACTCCTAAATCAACTTATGAATCCTACACAATTCTTTGGAGCATCCACAGTAGCTGGGAATGCAGGGACAAGGGGACTCCATCGGCTTTTCATGTTTCTTTGTCCAGAAGATAGTTACACAGGCCAGTGCACTGGCCTTGTCAGACAAGAATTCTGGCTGAAAACAAGGGCTTAGGGAGGAGAAACACAAGATGGCCTAAAGAGCCATCATAATATATAGGATGAATTAAGCACCAGGAGGATGGATGAACAGAATTTAGCAGCCTGACTGCTGAAAAATGGACACCAGAGCCAAGTGTTTCTGACACAAAACTGTCCCATGGCACCTATTTGAGATGAGGATTCACAGCCAAAAACACGGTTTAGATTCAGATGCAAAGTGACGGCCTTTGGTGTGTTGTGTTAACACAGTGTTAACACAGAGAGTGTTAGCAACCAAGTAAAGCAGATATTGCATCTATAGGTAACATATTATGGAGTACTTTTACCTTCACACATGGATACCCATTACTACAATATTCAGTAGTCCCATCAGTTTGGGTAATATGTAAACAATGCATCCAGGAACACAGACAGCTACAACTCAGCACACAGTGCTTATTCACTGTTTTTATAAGATAAAAGCAACACATTTCTCTCAATATAGTGCTTTATTGGCCAGCCTGTATGATTTACCAGCATTGCAGAATCCAGATGTTAGCAAAATACTGAAGCAAAATATATGAACATCATTCTTAGAAAGTGGGTTTTTTCATCTTTGAGGACCAGGAAAATAGATGGTCCTACTATAACAGCAAACGGTGCAAAGATGCTGGACATCAGTTGAGGAGAATACTCTTACCTACAATGACCAATAGGAACCTATTTCAGAGCAGCTCTTGAATAACTTGGAAAGAGACTTTCTGGAGACCTTTTCCAAGCAAAGAAGGTTTTCCTTTCCCAGAGCAGAAAGGCAGGATTGGAAGATTCATTCATTTGCGCCTTTATTTAAATAATTGAGAGTCTGTTAACTAAAGTGGTTGTGGCAGTCTCCTGCCAGGGCTGAAAGACAGGGCGATAAGCCTAACATAGCTAATTACAGCAGCAACCATCCTAAATCCTCTCAGAATCTGTTTCATAGAAATATCACTTTTCTGTGAAATAATTACCTCTTACATGCCAAATCCTATTCCTGACATGCATATTTTAATGCTCTGACATTTTAATGCCATCTGCTGCCAAGAAGCCCAGCCTGCCATGCTGTTAGAACTCAATCACTGCACCATCTTCCTACTTCCCATCATTCCACTCTTCCCCTGAATCAGAGGAATTGTTTCTCCAGTGCCCAGTGTTATGATTTACCCTTTGGCGGCATGGGTAGGAGACACTACCAAAAGCAAATGACAGCAATTTTCAGCCTATTTGGACATTTTGTGGCTACAGTTTCTGTAAAGTGAAGAGGAATCACAGCCTACTGCTCTTGGAAGCACCAACTGCCTTTAGATCATGTTTTCTGAGGCATTTGTGTATGCAATACAAGTAACGAACAGTCCCATTTCCTCCTCCTCTTCCTCAACCTATGGCAATGGAAGAAAAAACTTCCTCTAGTGTCATTTACCTCAAATCAGTGAAGGGGCAGGTACAATGAAATTATAAAGTGCCTTCAGTTAGACAGGATTAGCTAAGGCTCTTATCTTCACTTTCCAGTATCTTAAACATTGGCAACATTACCTTGCATACAAAAAAGCAAAGAGAAACAACCACATACACCACAGACAAAGTTGTCTCGGACAACTTGCATAGCAGGAACAGATTTTTTTTTTTTCCCCCCCTCTGATTTAAGAAGTGTAAACACTGTGGCTTTACATTTCAGGTTAAATCAATAATGCACTAATAGTATTTAGGAAAGAGTTACAGTCACCAAATAGTATTTTCCCCTATGTTCAGGCATTTCAGCAGAGCTGGGACTGTGCGCTGTACACTGAGCATGTACAGGTAAATGCGCAGAAACAAGGAGAAACAATAGTTATGTCCTTATATTTAGTAAACAGTGATTTTAAAATCAGTAGACTCAATCCTGATTCCAGTTAAGTCAGTTGTGAGATAGGAGTGCTTCTACAAAGAAGAGAGACTACAAATAACCATTATTCATGAAGTTATTGAAAATACAGGAGCATTTTCCAACACAACTATATTGCCAGTACTAAATATAAGACAAGTAAAACTGCTACTTTCCTCTGTTTGTTCTCCCTTATTGCTCCCCCATTATGTATTCCATACTTCCTTTTCTAGGTCTAGTGACTGACAATATGTATTATCCATTCCTCTCAGGACTGGAAGATCATTGGCACTGCCACGTCAGTGCTCCCCTCCTTGCAGGCTGCCACTAATAACTCTTCTGACCTGAAATTTCTCACAAGTCAGCAACTGGTTGCCAGATGCTCATATATAAATATTTCATTGATACCTTTTTGTTTAGTAGCAACAACTCAAAAAAGCACAGATGGAATGATATTAAACCCAGAATAAATTAATAGACAGATTGCAAACTGGTTTATTACATATAAAAGAAAGCAATAAACCACCTCTTTTTAGAGCTCCTTTCATTTCTTTGTATTAAAAAAATGTTGATTAATTAGACACCTTTCAAAAAAAAAAAAAAAACCAACATTGCTCTTTGAAAATTACAACCAAGATAAACCAGCAAAACAGAGGAAGCCACGTTCATCATCCAACATACATCTAAATGGAGTCTTTTGGGAGCTTTCTTCATTAATTTCATAAGGGCTAGTGCTAAATTGATTACACAGAAAAACAACCCCATACTCCCTTAATGTTGATCATAAACTAAAACCAAATCAAAATGTACGAAAAATAAACATGCCCAACAAAGGATACCGGCTTGAAAAACTTCTGTAATTTGTTTCAGGACTACTAAAGTACATCTCTATACTTTACAGTACATTTTGTTCAAAAAGACAACAGTAACAACATGGAATAGTCTTATGTGGAAAGCTCACAAGCCTGCTCTGGGGACTCAGCATGCTCAGGTCACTCTCTGAAACACCTCTGCACTAATGCAGGCAGCATGGGGCACAAACAGGAGGAGCTAGAAGTCTCTGTGCAGTTACATGACTGGAGTGCTGTGACAGATGGATACAGGCTCTTCAGGAAGGACAGCATGGGAAGGCCAGGAGGAGGACTTGCCCGATATGTGAGAGAGCAGCTGGAGTGCATGGAGCTTTGCCCACAGATGGGTGTCACTGTACTGGGTATCTGCTATAGACCTCCTGATCATGAAGAAGGAGATAAGGCCTTCTTCAAACAACTAGAATAACCCTCAAGTTCAGACCCTGGTCCTCATGGGGGACTTCAGCCACCCCAATATCTGCTAGCAGGACAACACAGCAGCCCCCAAGTAATCTAGCAGACTTCTGGAGTGCATTAACTACAACTTCCCAACACAGATGATCAAGAAACCAACAAGGAAAAGTGTTCCGCTGGACCTCATACTTACAAAGAACTGGCAACAGACGGGAAAGTCAGAGGCAGCCTTGGCTGCAGTAACCATGAGGTGACTGGCTTCAGGATCCTGAGAGGAGGGAGCAGGGCAGAAAGCAGGATCACAGCCCTGGCTTTCAGGAGAGTAGAGACCATCCTCTTCAGAGATCTGTTTAAAAGAACTCCATGGGATACGGCTCTGGAGACAAGAGGGGTCCAGGAAAGGTGGTTGATATTCAGGGATCACCTCCTCCAAGCTCAAGAAAGGTCCATCCTGACCAATAAGAAATCAAGCAAAGGCAGCAAGAGGCTGGCATGGATGAGCGAGGAGCTCCTAACTGAACTCAGACATCAAAAGGAAGCGTACAAGAGGTGGAAGTACTAATTTCACTGTCAGTCTTCCAGGGCCTTATGAGTCTGAACTATGGGACATTTTGATTGCTGTTTTATTTTTAAATGATCCTTCTGACAAAAATAGGACCTCCTGCATGCACCTCTGGGCAGTCTTTCGCATCAGTTCTTGGGGGCAGTATCGGGACCTAAAGTCACATAGTTCTTCAGAGAGAAATGAAATCTTTAGTTCTATAAAACATATAAAAACAGAACAAAAAGTCTGTTGATCTCAACACAAACATGAGGATCTTTTTGAAGATAATTGTATGCATTTTCAAGGTCTGAAGCTGTATGTTATGAGGACACAAACAAGAAAGCACAAAATGCTGACCCAACACCATGGCATTAATCACTTTGTTGTTTAATAATGAGAATTAAAAAAAAATCACTTTACTCCTGTGGAAAGTGGTCTAATATTTATTCACACACATGCACAGTTATTCACATGTTACTACGCTTTAAAAAAAGTTCTCCTCTTGCTATAAGCTGGCATAAAATGTCAAGTCAGCAATTCTGTGGACTGATGATATAAATATTTAATACCTACAAAATAAGTCATAACAATGTTTCCCTACATACTGCCTTGAAGAGATTCCGCAAGATACAAGAGGAGTCAGCATGCTGTGACCACTCTGCACAGGTTCTGGAGGGTCTATGCTACTTCAGTGAAATGATAATCACCCAGTCAAGATGTATGATGCCTCTAAGACACTGATGATAACCAGCATGAAGATATGTTGGCTTTCTGTGATTAAATGATTTGTCAGTCTGATCCTAAAAACGATTTGTGCATCTACTGCTCTAGCAAAAGCATGTAACCCCAACGCATTTGCTTCCACAACGGAAGCATCTTAATGAAAGCAGTCATTATTTTTGTAATTTACTTCTGAACTCTTCAGAGGCACCATCAGCTGAAGCGAGTCACTTCTGCCTGAATATTGCTTTCTGAGCCTTTTGTTATAAACTATGCTTAAGGTGAAAGAAATTTGAGAAAAATAATTTCAGACTTTCCCCATTGACTTGGTCTGTGCACTTGACAGCACTTCATAAATCTTTTGTCACTGCTGCTTGTTTGAGGTGGATCAAGTTTTCTTCTTTCCTCAGTTCAACAGAAGAGGAGGAAAAGAACATTTAAAACAGCAATGTGAGGCACAAAAATAAATTGGGGAGGATCTAAGGGCATGTACGGTACTAGACGCTCACTTTTTGAAAATGACTTTTGAGCACTATGTCTCTGACATGCATACTGCACACCCTTCTCCAAGCACTGTCCAAAAAGCAGCAAAGATTAATGTTCTGTAATACAGATACTTGCCTCCTAGCACCGAAGTATCTTTTAACTTGGTAACATTACACAAATAAGACCATGTCTACTTTGAGCAATCTATGTATCACTGTACAACATCTGCAGTTTTGTTGGCACATGCCGTAAATTCAACCACAGACAATTCAATCACAACTTTTCACTTAGTTACAGCTATGCTAACTTGCCCCTATTAATTTTTGAGAAGAAAGAGCTTGATACCACATCTACAGGAGAGTACAAATAACAGAAGATTGGCCTGAAGGAGCAATTTCTGGCTGCTGTATTCAACACTTTGTCCCTGTTAAGGTTATTTTTTATACAGAAGTGAAATACTGATGGCTTCTATACAATTTCTTTACTTGAAGTCAGGGCTTAATTATTACCTGTTATAACAACTCCTACAGGCAACTGGAAACCTGCATAAGGCAGAATGGCCTGCAGTACCATAAACCAAAACCCAAGGTAAAACCATGAATAAGAAATCACAAAATTATTCATTATAACTTTTGTTCCTTAACCACTGCTCTCAAGTAATGCAAAGCTCTGATCAGTTTAAAACCAACATATCTTCAGTTCTGGAATCAGGAATCAGAGGAGACAGGGAAAATCTTGCAAAGACGTGTATCTCAATGAACTAGAATTGCTGCCCATAGAAGCAGAGATAAGAAGTGATGGAAATCCTGGCAACAGTAATTCTTAAAACCAGACTGAGTGCAGTACAACCAGTACTGTAATAAACAACACAGTAATGCTCCAGACCGCTGGAGGACCAATAAGAAGTTATTCTCCAACTCCAAATTACAGAAGTCAAGGGACAATAAAAGCATTCAGGTAAGAGATGTCTCATTGTATCTAATCACTGAAACTAAGTGAATTCAAGAAATAAAATTTGGGTTTATATTACTGAAATCCATTGTTTGCTTGACAAAAATTAAAGACCACTAACCCTTTCTGTCAATTTTAGGCTTAATTACTGTCATGCCAACATACAGAGAATAATCTTGAAATAATAGTCCAGAATTAAAATATTAATCTGAAGGATTGTCATCAAATTTTTACATAGGTGTTTCTTAAAATTGTCTCAGAATATGTAAAATATGTATTTTGTATTTGCAATTGTTATTTTGGAGGAATTAATTAGAAAGTTAAATTATACTTAATATTGGTCTTCCTTCTTTCGGCACTTCTAATGCAAAAGCCTAACGATTTCTAAACATAACACATTATTTCCTTTCACATTCCTTTGTGTCACTCCTGTAGATTCAGCGATGATCAGCTCTGTGAAACCTGCCTGTAGTTTGACGGTAGGCTATACACTCCAAAAAGTAAGCCACACCCCCCCATTTAAAAACTGCTCACTGACTGCAAGTGCCAAGAGAGTGCGGCTCCTACTCCGAGAACGCAAAAAGAACATAGTGCTGCAGGTAGCCCCCCTCTTGGAGGGCATTTCACCTTCATGGCAGTAATTCCAATCTAAGCCCACAGAGTCCAAAAAGCCAGCGCACACTACAAACCATCACACATGAAGATGCCACTCCTGACTCCAAAAGTTCACAAACTGAAGACAGTTTAACTACCGACAAGGCTTGACCCAGCTGTACACACCTCCTCACTGGGTGCGCACTGCTGACTGCTAGCAAAGACAGAGTGCTTGGCCAGGGTGAGCTCTGCTCTGATCCTGCATGGTTGCTCTTGTAGTTAACTTTTGCTCTAACCTATGAGGTTCCCCAAAGGTAGGCCTCCCAAAATCTGAGGAACTAAACAAGAGTCCAGGTGACCTTCCTTTCTTCAAAGTGGAGGCACTGTCTCCCATTTAAGAATCTCCCCCCCGAAAGGTACAGTAATTTTGTCTAATGATGCTTTGATCTTATGCAAGTTAGCGCTCATATACTTGAAATATCAATAAAAAACTCAAATGATTGCTTATCTGTCTTCCTCATCTAGCATTTCCCAATGAAAAAAAGCCATTGCAAATTTGAAGATTTCCATTCTTGAGAAATGCAGAAATGTATTTTGTCCAGTCATGGCTTGCTACTAGTGTTACATACAGTTATTTGGTACCACTTTATTCATGCAGTGCTACCCCAAATAAAGAGTATGAATGCAAACTCTCTCTTTACACTGATCATACAAATACTGGTCTATTGGTTGTGACTAGATAACCAACAACTTAAAATACAATTTTTATGGGTTATTTTGTTGGTTCGGTTCAACTCACAGTGAGGGAAAGAAATCAAATATCATCAAAAACATTTCCAGAGAGAGGGAGAGAAAGAGGATAAAGTAGGTTTCCATGGTTACTTTGTTAACCATCTCCACCTTGCTGTTTACATAGTTTAAAAGCTACAAGACACTATATACAAGAAGAAATTAAATATTTATTAAGATCTACATTACAGAAAGCTCCCACCATATGTCACGTCTGTTTCAACAGCTGACTGTCCAATGAAGCTGTAAAAGATTCACTGACATCTACTAGTTGCTGGTGCTATCAACTACATTATATAGGACAAATCCTTATTGAACATGCACAGAGGAAGCCCTTGACTCAAGTTCATTTACTAATATTTCATCTGTAATTTATTTGCAGTAGAAGATGATCCCTTGCCTTGAGAGCAATGATAAAATTTCAGGTGTCTCACTTGTAAGTAAAAGCTCTTGCTTAGCTGTCAGCTAAAACTAACTGACCACCAAAGGCTGCTCTCAAGCTCTATCCATTACAACAGCTGCAGTTTTAATCCTTTACTTCTAATGCAAAAGAAGTTCCTCTTATCTTGAGTCATCACCCTAAATGAAAGGTTAATAGTGTATAACAACACTTTTCAGCAAAAATGTCATCTAAATCAGGTCATTTTTATTTTGATTTCCTGGAAACTTTTATTTTAGCTAGGCTTCTTATTGTTTGGGGGAGGAATGACAAGTAACTCTGTGATAGCACTAGTACTGGGAAGACTTCAGACTCACACTCAAAAGCCCAGAAGTTCTATACGGAGTCCCCAGCGCAGGAAAGTCTGGAGGTATTTTGAAAGTCCTGGGTATCTGGATATCAACTTCATTCAGCTAAGAGGCAGCACTTAGCCTTAGGTCCTGTATGCATAGTCATCACGCAGCAACAAAGCTAACTCCAGTAATGAAAGCAGTCCTGCAGTACTGATTTCAGTAGAAGATGATAAGTAGAATCATAGAACCATTTAGGCTGGAAAAGACCCTTAAGATCATTGAGTCCAACTGTTAACCTAACCCTACCAAGTCCACCACTAAACTATGTCCCTAAGCACCATGTCTACATGTCTTTTAAATACCTCCAGGGATGGTGATTCAAGTAGCACAGTACAGTCTATTTAAATAGCAGATGGAGACAAACAAAGACCTATTTTTCTAAGAAGCAACATTTTCCCTGCTGTGTCCTAGCCAAAAAGTGTCCAGGTAACTGTTGTGCAGCTTGAACACTATCAGCCTGTCCACCATCCTCCAGGAAAACGTCTACATTTCACTGTTGCTGTGTGTTTGCAAAAATTTCTATCAGTGAACACATCTATTATACTTTTAGACAAACTGTGAATCCTGCAGAGGTCAGTTATCTCTTCTCCATGGCAGGATCAACTCTAGTTAGGTTACTCTTGAACAAGATTTGTTCCTGAGTTGTTGCTACACTCTGAGGGCATTCAAATGAGAAAATTTACCTGAGCAACTCATGGCCTGTTTTGGCTCCCCTTTTCCATCCATCCATCCATCCAGAAAAGATACTTCATATATTTAATATATAATATATATATATATATATTTGAGTTTGGCATAACTCAAAAGAAAAACACTACTAAAGTTTGCATTCTAATCTTAGCTCCCTATCACTAGTCAAAGAACTAAGGTCAGTATTTAAAACTACTCTGCCTCACTAGCAAGTTGTAAACATCTAATACTTACTATTTTCAGAGCAATAGTCTAATCCAGATTTCAAAAGCAATTCATTGTACCAAAGTGCTAGATACATTTTGAAATAATCTCTAAATCTACCAGAACTGTCTCTGAAAAGCACTAGCACATGGAATACTATTATCCTTATAGCTCGAGGATGTAATGTTCATTATATAACATCAGTATACACGAAAAATAGTAGAGCAATACTTATTACTTACATATCCTGATTCTCTTTACATCAGTCAAAGTGGAATTCTGCTTTATTTAATGTTTTTTAGGTTTGGGGTAGCATCACATAACTCA
The DNA here is from genome assembly GCA_013401275.1 of Pandion haliaetus. Classification (NCBI taxonomy): domain Eukaryota; kingdom Metazoa; phylum Chordata; class Aves; order Accipitriformes; family Pandionidae; genus Pandion; species Pandion haliaetus. The sequence goes on along the minus strand of VYZV01006028.1, from coordinate 39,222 downwards.
GGCAAGCAAACTGCATCCTGTTATTCACTTAGAACAGAACAGCAGAGGCTGGCTGGAAACTGGAGTTACTTTTCAAGTGTCCAGCTACGTTGCTTGCAAGAAAATGCTAAATCTTTTCCAAGAGAAAGCAAACAAGAACTGTATGACAGCTGATAAAAAGTATTATCCTTTGGTTGCCATGACCTTAGCTCGTTCTTCAGCACTGCATGGAGGTACTGCAATTACATTTTTGGGACATACTAGGAAGCCTACAGCGTGTTACTTTACTCTCTTATTTCAGACGGTAAGATAGAGGTCTGAAGGTTTTGACCCCTCATTCCTTCAAAAAGATGAGTTCTACCCAATTATTTATTTGTGACCTTCAAGATGGAAGTCTGCATGAGATTGATTCACATGGCCTAATTTCTTTAGGAGCTACAGGAGGAGTGTTTCCCTTTACACTGCATAACATATGTTTGCAAAGGTGTTAACTGACATAGTTTATACATGCTTTATTGATTTTTATCTTAGCTGCTTGAAAGACCAGTTTTTACTACAGTTCCCTATTTACATTTATAATCTGGCCAAGTAAATGCAATTAAGAGCACATACAGACTGCAAAAAAATCACATTTCCTTTTTTTTTTTACCTTAAATTTGTATCTGTGATAGAATGATTCCAGACCCAATAGTTACTTCCTGTCCTGTTTTATCATCTGTGCTTGGTGTTACATAAAGAGCTTATACTAAACATCAACGTTGAGCTCTTATATAGCATTCTTAATCCATAGATCTCAAAGCATTTTACAAAGGATGATCATCATCCTGCTTCATCTATTAAAAGAAAAAGAACATTAAGATCTTCAGAGTGAAATTTGGATCTCGCTGAATTCCTACAGTCCACAGTAAAGCTAGGATCACACTTTACATGGCAGTACCACTGGTCAGCCAGAACTGCACCTGTACCTGCAGATGGATCCCAGAGCCTTCTGCAACACCGAGGGCCTGTGACTTGCACTCAGCAATTCCACATGCCACTTCAGCACCAATGCAGAGAGAACATAGCTTTCAACACATATCTTATTCAGCTTGACATTCACTAAAATGCTTCCCATCCCACACAGGCAGCACTTTTTTATCAGTGCACTCTACCTTCTCCCGGGTGTCCTGCTTACAGCTCTAAACACACTAACGTTGCCATCAGTGCTGTAAATAACTGTAGTCAAGTCCTCTACTCAGGCTTCACTACTGAAATCAATACTGCTGCAGACAGATACACAGATATGAAGGTCTAATGCTGCTACTCAGGTTTCTCAAAGTATTTTCACCTCCACACCAAAACTCTCAAATTGCCTGATCTGTGGGTAACCAGGTATGAGTTACCAGGCCTCCTGCCTTCATCCTTTCCTCCCCTATTTTAGATGTTTCTCATGCGCACTCTTTGCACCTTGCTCTCAGGTAGATGTTTAAACTTACAGACTTCCTTAACTCTATAAACTCTCCTGGACTATTCAGAGGACGTGGAACTAAGTATTGGAGCCTGGAGAGATGAGGACTGAAAGCAGACTGGGTACTAACAACCACACAGGTTACCGGGGTATCAATCTGATTGAAAGTGCTGCATGCTACTGCACAGCCATAAAATAAGCAGTAACGCTATCTACTTCAGTAACGCATCTGATAACGTACTATCCAGACGTGATGATCTAAGCAAACTTTGTAACTTAGGACTTCAGATTAAAGTTAAGGGGGTTATTGTTTTGACATGCTGTATCACAACCACCTCGAAAGCATTCTGGACCCAGGCAAAGTCAAGCAAGCTGACCCTGAGCACAAAGATGAGCCAAAGAGCCGTGATCTTCAGAACACTTCAGTCCCCAGAACACTCCACACAATAATCTAGCCAAGGGAGAGAAGCGCATGCAATCTTTCCTGCCCACAGGGACGAAGGGAGTCGTTCTGTATTCCACCGTGCTAACCCAGACAGGTTATTCTGAGCAGCTGTTCCTAGAATTCCATGTTATAAGAACTACCTACTGTCGGCACTAGTACTTTCAGGAAGAGAAGGCACAAAAGCAGAGGAGGTCACATAATAGATTGCATCTCCTGGGGCACACGTTTCCTAGAACGGGACCTTCTTCCAAAAAAAAATAAAGGCAGCCTTGTAGACTCCCATGCCATTCCCTGAAACGTTTGCCATGCAGAGAAAGACGTTGTAGAGAAAGCACAGCTTAAACACGCAACACAGCGTCCACTCCCAAGCTCAGCTAGGTTCAAGCGACGTGCAAGCGCAGAAAGACAAACTGCAGCTCTGCGGATGTCGCCAGGCAGCTCTTCGTGCCCGCATTTAGCTAGAATACACTCGGCCGGGCTCCAGGTGGCTCCGGTTCCTGCCCCACCGGCCGCGCAGCGGCCCGGTGCCGAGGCAATGCAATCCGCCACCGCGAGCAGGCCGCGCCGCAGGCAGCGCCAGGGCAAGGCCGCCCCCTGGCGGCAGCGAGGGGCCGGGTCCCGGTCCCGGGGCGGCGGGTCCCGCTGGAACCCGCGGCAGGAGCGGGCAACCCGAGCGCCCTTTGGGAAGCACCGCTCCCCGGGGACGGCGGCTGCCGGGCCTTCTCTGGGACTGAAGTAGCAGGCAGCCGGAAACAAAGCCCTTGTAATTTAAGGGTTTATTTTCTCCTGCACGCGGCAGGGAAAGCAGGGCAGGAGGTTGGCAACACGTTTCTTTTCACGGGGCAGGACGCAAGGTAACCTCAGAGCAGCAGCGATTCAGATTATAAGGGTTTACTCTGAATCACGTGCTGGCTAAGATGTAATTTACGGCAGCTCTGCTGCATACAACTCATTTACCAGAAGCCGGGAGTAGAAAAGAATGCTCATTTCATCCTATTTTTTTCCAGCGCTGGCCTACATCTTAATTCCAATACACCCCCGCGCAAAAATAGCACGCAGCTTACCGAAACACATCTAAAACATAAAACAACTCCGAGATTGAAGTTGATACCAACCACATCCTACTGGCTGAAGCTGTAACCATGTCCCTTAGCACACCAAAGTACAAATATGGGTCACAACACGTGGAAGAAAGACAGATCACATTATGAGCAAGAAAGACGAACTAACAAAAAAGAAAACAAACTTAAGCAGAAATCTGTAAATTTATACTCCAGGTCATATAAAATCCTTATACATGTGTTTAACTACAAGTGCTTGGTGGAACTGGAAGCACTACGTAAATAATACTTTTTTAATATAAATAGCATCTTATATATTCAGTTTTGTGACTCTGAAATACAGGTTGCTGCAGTTACAAAAGACACAAAGTCCCTCAGACTGAAATCACATGTACACTCCAGCCAAATTCTGGCCCTTATAGTCAAAGTCAGGGACAAAAATGTTCCTGTGATATAATTTCCTGGACTTCACAGAGAATAAATTCAGAATCCGTACAATCTCAGGTGGTTCAAGACTCCCGGGCGCATACTTTCTTCTATTATATTGAAATACAACCTTTGATCCAGCTCCATTAAGCTACTCAGTAAAATTATTTAAAAGCGGCCTGAACTGAATCTCAAAATACTTCAGGTTCCACAAACAGCGTATTTCTTGTCCATAGATAGTAACTCAAACACCCTGCAACAAAAATAATAAACTGTTTTAATTCACAGTTGCAACACATAAACATGAGGAGATCTGTACCTTGTTAATCCCAACTTCCCCACTCCAACAGTTTAACTTAAATGTCACATTTACATAACATTTACATAAAGATTCATTTTGTTTACACAAAACCCAGCCTTATTTTTGCAACATGCTGAATGCTAATCCATTATGTAACAACAGATTGTTTGCTCTATTAACAAAAAGGTTTCATTCTGAGAAGGTGTTTGAGAGACTTGCAGTTGCTCTGAAGCAATTTAGCACCATTCTTCATTACTGTCTGATCAAGGGGTTTGGGTTTGCTTTTGTTTGGTTTGGTTTTTTTTAAAACAAACTTGAGGTTTTGGATACTGTCCCCCCACTCTAAGAAAGACACCCTGATTTTATACATCATGGTCACTTGTACAGTTGGTACTTAGCCCAGTACACACACAGCAGAAGATTCACGGAGCCTCTCACCGCAACCCACAGGAGTTTAGCTATGGACTTTAACAGCAGTAAGGCTAGATCTTGTAGTTGGGAACATTTTAGAAGCTTCCAAGCACTGTCCAGTTTGATTTTTTTTTTTTTAATATCACTTCAGTGTTATCACTGCTTTCAACAGAAGCACAATTAGACTGGTGCTGACCCCTTCAAAAATTGCCAACACCAGCAAAGATTGCAAAGCTTCCAGCACACCTGAAAGCAGAGCTCACAGGAGTCTGCAGTGCAGCTGGATGAAACTGCAGTATTTTATAAAAAAGAGCTACAGCTTTCAGCTCCTCCATGCTGGGGTCTCTATGGATAGATTGATTGCTGTTCTCTTCCATATTTTAGAGCTTTAAAATGATTTTTGCAGAAACCCCAAGGCCCTATATTGAAAGTAAATTTAAACAAGAAATAATTCCTAACCTAATACCACTACCTCTTCACAGTAATAAAATAAACACTTAAACTTAAAACTACTTATAAATTAGACACAAAGCCAGTCAATCACATCTAGTGATTACTACAATTGCTTTTATTAGCAATAAGACTACTTACTTGGGTTTTCAGTGTGCTAACTTAATCACAAAATTTCAAGGCAGTCTCTACAAGGGCCGTCTCCAGCACATCACAAGACGTACAAAAGATGGCAAGAATCACCTTTTGTTCTTCCTAGCTCCCTGGCTAAGGAGATATTGTTACAGTGGGGCTTGTTTTGTCCAAAAGGATGTTTTTGTAATGTAAAATGGAAACAGCCTGTTTCTGTGTTAGTCTGCTCTAGAAGCTTGTTTCACAGCTGGACACCCTTGACTGAAAACGCTGCTTCTGCTACTTCCCACTGGTTTTATCTGCACTGCTCCAGAAGAGCACAGTCATCCAAGGGAGTCAAGACCGGTGAACACTTGGTAGAGCCTCGTGCCCTACTAGTCCTTGCCTGGTTTAAAGACTAGGGATTGGAGGTGGAAAGGACCCCAAAGAGAATGCAAGTACAGCAGTTGCACATATCCTACACAGAGTGGTCCCACCCTGCATGTGACAAACTGAGTACCAGCATCACTGGATCCTTCTCCAGGAATCGTATCAGTAGATTTAAGTGGAATGATGCAGAGCATCACTTACATCTTTTGCAGTTCTTACCTTGTACATTACTTTGATTATTGCAGATAGATATAAATTGTTTTCCTTCATCCAGATACATTGCTGCTTAATCAACCCCAGCACCTTTGTGTCAGCACTGATCCAAGTGAGAAAAATGAGATAAAGACATAAAGTTGTCATAGACATACCACAGGTAACGCTAAAGAAGAGAGCATTGGTTATTCAGTGGGTGTCCCATAGATGCACAGGCCACATATAAAAGTCAAACGCTTCTGCTCCAACCAGTCCTCCAGGACTCCCAGGCAAAGCAGTACAAAGATTGGCAAAACTGTTTAGGATTAACCTCATTTGGAATAGATCAGCCAAATCCACACAATGCAGTTATTGCCCCTTGGGGCACTGTGTTTTTCTCAAGGTGTCTGAAGGAACGAAAGGGCAGCACCGTGGCCATTGTTTATGACAAAAGACTAAGGTTACATGTTGACTAAAAGCATGGCCTGAAAAACAGAAGGGAAGCCCCAAGGGTAAAAGCTACTGGGGAAATACTAGGGGACTGCATAGGGCACAGGAAGACCAAGTTGGTATACTTGTATCCACACCACCTATCAGAAAGGGTCTGTGGTATGAATGATCCCCAGAACCTTGTTCAGATTTTAAGCAGGGGCATAGATCTCTTCAGCTTGGGATAGCTTGAATATTTTTGAGCTTTTCCATAAGTCTACACTTCCCATAGCGGTTAATGCTTAGATAGTGAGTGACTTCTCACCATCTCAGTAAAGAGTTGTGATGTCTTTTGGGAGGAAGTGTCTGCAACTTTAAAAATGTGACCTCACGGGAACTAATCTTGGTGGTATCTTTCTGAACAGGGTAGAACAACAAGGAAAATATTTACTTAAACCAGTTATCAGATAAGTTCATTAACATCACCATTCTGTTATTCTTTTGGGTAGCATGGAAATATGTAGGGTCCTATGGTATTCCACAGAGAATGAAAACAGGAGCTGAGGCAGCTGACGAACAGACTTTTCCTTACCTTCTTTCATGAGTGTACCTTATTTAGAACCATAACCCCTCTCTCACCATGGAACCATTCTGCCCTTACATGGAGGTGCCCCATTTCTAACTAAAAATCCACAAGAGATGGCAACACATACTAAATGTTGATCCCAGAGCTAAACTATGCCTTGCTTCACCTAAGAAAACTGGAAAAGGGGATGATTTTCAAGTGTTGTATTTGGAGAACCTTTGCACCAGGTAGTAAACTGAACCTAAATAACCTGCAACCTGAAACAAGCTAAAGTAATTGCAAACCATGGGGTGAGCTGTGAGCACTGCTAACAGATGGACACCTTTGGGAGACATTGGGGGTGCACAGTCCTGCAGCTCTTTTCAAGGCCAGATCTGTACTGAAATGAGTATGATTCACACTTTTTCCACGGCACAGCAGTGCTGAAAGTGTGGAGATTTTTCAAAAGGATCATGCCTCCAGAAACTGTCATTCTTCTCCACTGCCCTCATCAGCATTGCCCTAAAGGAAGCACTGTTTGACATTAGAACAGTAAATATTCTCATGTGTTCACAATTTTATTTCATCCAATGCCCTGTTCTCAGCACTGTATGAAATGCCTGAATAAAATAGCTTCAGTGAGCAAACAGCACCAGGCAGCCTCTCTCTTGCTCTTTCCCCTCTAAACTGCTACCCCAAAGGCTATTTTTATGCATCTTGAACTCTGAAAATATACCCATTGCTCCATTCTGAGAATGCTCAGATTTTGGAGGAACAGGGTTGTTTTTCCTGTAGTCACAACGAAAAAATATTACTACGTTTGTATAGTGCTTGTGTGACAAATAACATTGATCACTAATTTTGCTGATCCTAAAAGAAGTAACAAATACTTCCTTGTATATCACTGTTTGAAAACAGTGGGCAAATAACCTTCCAACTATGGTAGTACATTTTTAATGGATAGTATCAAACCTCAGTTTTCATCATGAAATTACTGATTTTTCCCCCATGAATTTCTAGGATCCCTGCTTCAAACATTATGGTATAGCTAACGAATGTTCAAGGCCCAGACCCCGACATACCCAATTGCACTTCAATTTCACAAATAGTAGTTCCATGATGCCACCATATTTCAGCATGCAAGTGATCAGAAAACTAGTCCTACAATCCAGTTCAGCCCAAGCCAGTAAACACCACATAATTAGCCATTTCAGTATAATACACACTTTTCAATAACAAATACATTTTAAAAGATGGAATTTTTAAACCTGAGCTGTCTTAAAAACCATATCAGAAGCACAGTTCAAGCCACAGCTAGAGGGATGGAAAGAAATTACTTTATTTTTATTTTTTACTAAGAACACAAGCAGCTGTGTGGCTGTAATTCTCTGTCATACTTTGTCATGCTTCACTTGGGCAAGCCATTGACTGTGTATGCCAGGCGACGCACAGCCCTAGTCCCTTCAATCAGCATTTTAATAAGTAATTAGGCACAGATTGTCCTTTTAGCAGAGACTGCTTTTAGTTTTGTTGGCCTTGCATTTTATATCTGAAAGCATCATACTGGGTTCCCTATTCCACTGCAGGGTGGCATCCTTATATTTAAATCAATATAACATCCCTTGAACATTTCAAATCTCAATTCATAGATTTTCAACACTTCCT
>VYZV01006028.1:13652-24152 GCA_013401275.1 Pandion haliaetus | reverse complement strand
GTGCTGGAGCGTGTCCAGAGAAGGGCAACGAAGCTGGTGAGGGGCCTGGAGCACAAGTCTGATGAGGAGCGGCTGAGGAAACTGGGGTTGTTTAGCCTGGAGAAAAGGAGGCTGAGGGGAGACCTTATCGCTCTCTACAACTCCCTGAAAGGAGGTTGTAGTGAGGTGGGTGCTGGTCTCTTCTGTCAGGTGGCTGGTGATAGGACGAGAGAAAATGGCCTCAAGTTGCCCCAGGGGAGGTTTAGATTGGATATTAGGAAAAATTTCTTTACTGAAAGGGTTGTCGGGCATTGGAACAGGCTGCCCAGGAAAGTGGTTGAGTCACCATCCCTGGAGGTATTGAAAAAGCATGTAGACAAGGCACTTCAGGACATGGTTTAGTGGGCATGGTTGATGGTTGGACTCGATGATCTTAAAGGTCTTTCCCAACCTAAATGATTCTATGTTACTGAAGTACCCGACCCCACACCTACCTAGATGAAAACTGCCATGCTCATTAGCTGTTAGGGACTACAATTCATGATTACCCCATGATGGCTGAAGGACCACAATTGTGAGACCTCACTCCCAATGATGTACAGCATAAAAAAAGCCATAGGTGCCGAGCCTGCGTTAGGATCATGTTAATCAATTTAAAGTTAAGCTCATTACCAGAACTATTTTTTATGAAACTAATTGCAGTAATTTATGTTGCCAAACCCTGACTTCGTATATCTATATTTTTAAACCATGTGCTGAAGAGAAACCAGCACAGCTTTGTTTTCTGTTAGTTCCTCCCCAGGACTGCTGGGCTGCACGCTATTCCTGGAAACAAAGCACAACAAATCATGCAACGTGGGATAATCTGGGAAACATTTGGCTAACCATGGACTTCAGCAAAGATGCCCACTGCAAGCAGATGGTACATTACCACTCTGAAAAGCAGACAGTGGCATGATTCTAACTTTGGGCCCTAACTTCAGGGGAGTAGATCGAAGTAGAGAGTTTTCCATTTGTAAAGAGTTCAAAATCAGTAATGTAGATGGAGACAGGTAAATGTGATGCTACGTGCCCAGAGACTGTATTGCATTGTAGACAGAAATATCCCAGACACCTTAAAAACTGTCATACTGCCACTGGAACATGAACACTTTTGAACACAGAAAGGAATAGTGTAATTTCTATATGCAGGAACGGAGTCAGAGCAACAACACTACCCTACATTTCACTGGAGCAAACAATATAATAATTGCACTTAAATCTTTTCAAATCAGTTAGACTGGTTGCCATTTAAGGTGGTGATGAAATCCAACAAGTGGGTTATTATAGCTTCAGTACCCTCCACCCTGTGGGTATTCACCATCTCTTAAAGGAAGCATTGTAGTTGCTGCAACGTTTCAACACCAGTTCTCAGCCCTTCCTTTTACAAATGTGGCTAAACTTGACATTAGAAAGTCTAACTCATTCACATATCCTCAGAGTAGCCCATCCTATTTAACTGTAGAACAGTGTTTGCAAGACCAAAACTTCCATTAGCAGTCTTTGCAAATAAATCTAGCATTTTGCCAGTGAGCTGCTGGCTAAGAATCTCTCCCACACCAGAACATTTTGCACTGGAGACTGAGAGGTCACTGAATGACAGCTGCTTTCACTGACACAATGCTCTCAAGTTGCTTCATTGTCCCTCTTTTTCAAGCAATGTCTTACAGCAGGGATGCCCAAAAGACTGTGTGAATCAGAATTCCCCTGACAGATGCCCCACCATTTAGCAGTTCTACACTACTTTTCTGGATCCTTCTGCTCATATTTCTTCCAACGGTGCCTATGGCAACCTCCCCAGCTGGCAATCCCTCAAAGATGAAAGCTTCCAAATTACAAGTAATTACAAGCGTGCAACGTAAGTCTGAAACATGTTTTAGAGTCTTGTCTGAAGAATAAGATTACTACAGGGAAAGAAGATAGCAAAGTCTATATGCAGGTTTTGTAAGTGCTATTATTTAATGTCTCAGTGAACTGTAAAACTTTGCTAAAGCAAATCCCCTAGAGGGGATAAGCCTACCAAGCAGAGTAAGTATTTTTCAAGTAGTGACTGCAACCAATTGATTCATCATCATCCTCATTATTAAAGATCTGGGAAAGCCATCCATATTTTTAAAAGACACTTTTGCCTGTCTATAGCTTGCATGGATTCATACATACTGTTTTCTGCAAGTTTCAAGTAAACTTAGACCTTCATAGCACAGCTTGTCTCTTCAGTGACAATCAGCACACTTCTCCCTAAATAATATAACTGCCATCATGCTCAGATACACTACTTAGAAAGCAGATGCACAACTTAAACTAGTCAAACAACAATTAAATTGTCACAGAAGATATTTTACAGCAGAAATAAATATAGCAAGCAAACTGAAAACATTCATCTAAAAAGCCCAGACTGTTTAGTGTTGTTAGTTTTTCAAAATGAAGATGGGAAGATGCATGATAAAAAATGAGATCCAATCCAATACAACCACGCATTTGGATTTATCTATTACCCAAACTACAGAATATAGTTTTGGGCACTGAGGCTTAAAAGTCACTGTCCTGGTTTCAGCTTGGATAGAGTTAACTTTCTTTCTAGTAGCTGGTATTGTGTTATGTTTTGGGTTTAGTGTGAGAAGAAGGTTGATAACACACTGATATTTTCAGTTGTTGCTAAGTAGTGTTTAGACTAAGTCAAGGACTTTTCAGCTTCTCCTGCCCAGCCAGCAAGAAGGCTGGAGGGGCACAAGAAGTTGGGAGGGGACACAGCCAGGGCAGCTGACCCAAACTGGCCAAAGGCATATTCCATACCATGCAATGTCATGCCCAGTACATAAACTGGGGGGAGTTGGCCGGGGGGGAGGGGAAGGAAATCACAGCTCAGGAACCGGGCATCAGTCAGCAAGTGGTGAGCAACTGCATTGTGCATCACTTGTTTTGTATATTCCAATTCTTTTATTATTATTGTTGTTTTATTATTATCATTATTCTTTTATTCCTTTCCATTCTATTAAGCTATTCTTATCTCAACCCAAAAGTTCTACTTTTTTTTTTTTCCTCCAGTTCTCTCCCCCATCCTGCTGGGTGGGGGGGAAGCGAGTGAGCAGCTGCGTGGTGCTTAGTTGCTGACTGGGGTTAAACCACGACAGTCACATTGCAATGTTTTCTGGGGACACTTTTGCCACATATAAGCATGTTTTTGGAGATCTCATTTTTCACTTCAGCCTTTCAATTCGTGCAAGACACTTGGTAAATTCCACCCACATACAGATTTTACAGTCTACCCACTGATATGGTGTTGAAATCAGGAATAAATACATATATGGAGCTCTTTTGGCATTCCTTCAAGATAAACAGTAACAAATCCTATCATTTCCTATGCAAAAGGAAAACATCTCCATTCTTACTGTGCAACATACAACGAAGCAAACCCTGGCTCAACCCAATGAGAAAATTCCTGTTTAAGTGAATTCAGTGTTCTTTTAAACATCAAGATTTTAAGAACCTGCTTAAGCCTAGATCTCAAGCTTCAATGGACTGTCTTTTGTTTGCAAGCTTTGATTTTAAGTTTCAACCATCTGCAATGCAGCTAACCAGTAGTAGCAGCTTGTTTTCATCTCAATGTAAAAATGTAGCTAAGAGTAAAAAAGGAAAGTCTATGCTATTTGAAAGAAAAAATATGAAGACTGTCAAATGCTTTTATATCATGTCTTTGACAAGCAATATCTTGTTACAGTAATAATAAGCAGGGCTTGTATATACATGAAGACATCTTTATCATATTCTCTTGATACTTGCTTAAGGACATACAGGAATTTTAACACTTCATGCTTAGATAAAACACTTTGAATTTCTGTTCTGTTTCTTCTTGGAATGATTCAGCAGTACCAAGTTGCCTTTTGCTTTCCTCCATTATTAGGATAACCAAAGCAGCCACTGCGTTCAGCCTGTGCCGGATGCCTCCATCCAGAGCTCTTGCTCAGTGCTGTAGAGGTCTTCAGCACCTATATGGCCAATGCATAAACATTCACCTTACTTCACAAAAAGAGTACTTTATATATAATGTGATTACTTTAAGGCTGAACAGAGCAAACCCTAAACATTTTACTTGCAACGTATTTCCTGCATAGCATCAGAGAGAAGCTAGGGCTTCCCATAGCTATGAGAACGGTGGAAACCCGCAGTGAAATCCTGACCCAGTCAAAATCAGCAGCAAAACTCTCACTGATTTCAACAGACGCAGAAATACCTGGACTGACTCTGGACAGCCTGTATAATGCAGGATACAGTCCAACTTTGGTATACATTTTGTTAGACACACCTTTACCTCCAGGTAGAAAATATCAGTAAGTCCCAAAGCCTCATCTGTGGAGTTTCAGTTATTAGCTGGGAGCTCAGCCTGGAGACCTGCATAGCAAACACAATCTACAATTAAGATAGCTGTAAGGAGAGAGTTCTTTTGTGAACCTCATAAAAAGATGTCACAAACTGCTAGTGGCCTCCAGCCTGCAAACTGGATCTGTGATCTAGTATGTTTTGTTATTTCATTTAAATTTAAACACACAACTTGTATTATATCAGAAAGCCTGAGGAAAGTTTTAATGATTCTAGGCAGTGACTTCCCCCCATCCCCACAATCTTCTGGCCAGAGACAAACAGAACTTTAAGCAGGCATCAGTCATTGCCAGTGTTAATATAAGATTACACACAGGTCTGCCTATTTAGGAGGCTTTAAGACAGGAAATTAGTTCTGTTTCTCACATATCCATCACACTGGATCTTGGTGATACAGTTCAGCAGACACTTTCTTAAGAAGAGCAAATCTCATTTGTATTCTGTTAATCTTTCCTAGAACCCTTCAGAAGAAATATTACTTTAATTTTATACCTTCCCTGATTCTTTAAAAGCCTGTGGTAGCTCATGGTGAGTGGATGAAACCTAATGCCCATTAGTGGCAAGCTCCCGTAGGATAAGTTCTCCTTCAGTCTTCCTCAAGTAAAACTCTTGCAATGCAGTGTGATTGTCCAATTACTATGAGATCTCTATCCTTACTGCAAGCAGAACAATGAAGTTTATTAAAAGCCATTACTCATTTTCTACACTGGTTGTGAGCAGGCAGAGTGCTGTTTGCCAAATGTGAGCAGCAATAATAGTTTGTATCTATGTAGAGCTCATGTCAAATACTGTGAAGAATGGGCTTCACAGGTGATCAGCAGTAGGTAGGCTTAGCTTGCTATTTCAAATTACAGTAACAAAGCAGTCACTACACAAATAAATTTCCAATAATTATGCAATTTAGACCCAAAAAGGACTAGGGTGCTTCATTATTGCCTCTTTTTGCACTCCAAAGAGACAAATAATAGCTCTTTTTTCTCTACCGAAGAGATTTAAGGAACCTCTTAAAGCTTTAATATAACCAGCAAATTGAGCTGTACAGTAGATAAGAACCATAGCATGCACTAATTTGGCTGATGTTAAAAGCAATTTAATATTTTTCTCTCTATCAGTGAGAGAATGACTAACCAGTCCAGAACTAAAGCATCTTTCATATATTCAGGTGACACATTAGCTAAAAATAACTTGTCACAGATCAATGCTCAGATTCAAGCATCACAACAGTTAATGAAAAATAAAACAAGTAAATCAGGAAAAATGTTATTTTTCAACTTAGAAACAAGTTATTCCAGTACTAAAAAATGTGCACTAATTATGCAATTAAATGCCCAACTTTTGGGCAAGAAGCTTAAGTATACTGATATTGGCAAGCAGGTGTAACACATAAAGGTTACATATAACTCATAGCCCAAGGAGGGCTCACCTGTTCAAGGTTACCCTGACTCCAGCTGTTACTCCGCACAGAGGCTGTGTATTTCACACAGAAGCATACTGCTTAGACATACCACAGGAGTTGCAGGTGGCAAGGACATACAGCAAGACCTGCCTTACATTCAACCCTTGTCCTTAGTGTGGCAGTGTGCTCGGCCACCCCTATCCCAACCTGAACTTTATTCAAGTGATAACCACCAGTGGCAGTCATAATGGATACATCTGGTCATGACAGCTGCATGAGGCTCAAAGTGGATTTGGGGGAGACAGATTACAACACAGGAGCCAAGGGCTAATTTGAACAATGCACCCACCTAACCACAGTGCTGGTCAATGTCTGACTCAAGCCAAATTTGGAAGAAGCCAACATCTGTAGTCAGTATGCACATAGGACTATGAGTCAATTGTCTTACTCCATAAATAGTGGACAGCCCAGGGCCTGTTGAACATTCCTGCACAGCAGCAGGCTGCACCCCAGGATCTCCCCTTGAGTAAGGATGCCTTTCAAGGTTACTCCTTGAGGCTGAGAGATTCCTTGCTACAACAGATTCTCTGTGATTAATAGCTAAGATTTCCAAGTTTAGCATGTTAAGTGAGATAAAGGATTGATTGCGCATATATAATCCTTTAGACATAAACTGTTAACCAAGTCTGGGACTAGGAGCGGGTCCAGCCTCTCTGAGGAGTTTCGAAAGCAAGTTGGTCCATTCTGAACCTCGTGACTCAACAGGAAGGTCTCCCTGAGAGTTTTGTCTGACCCTGTCTTCTATGCAGTAAATATCAGGCGAACCTTGCCATCAAATCTTGTTAAACCACTGTCACATTTACTACCAAACTTTGTTAAAACACTGTTTTATATCAATAAACATTGCTACTTCTCTCTGAGTGAAGTGCATCACTCACTCTGCAACACTTAAGTAGCAACAGAAGGAAAAAGATCCCTTTCCTTTCGGAGACTTTCACCCAGCATCTTCAAAGATACATAAAAAGCTTCTCAAGAATGAATACTAATATTCTTTAAGCTTTTTAAAGTACATCATCCACAAATATAAGCAAACACAAGCTTTCCATGACAAAACTGTTCTTTTGCATGTTATTTTTACCACTGATTTGGGATCCAATTCGATGTAGTTGTCCAGACAAGATACACAAACCAGACCTTATGACTTCAGGGTGTTGAAGTTTGCAAAAGAAGGCTTAACGTGGCTCATGGGAGTTGATGTATTTGGACTTCTGCACACTTTGGCAATATTGATTTCTTTATTCTTAAGATTTCAATCCAATTTCCCCTTACTCATGAGCGCTAGGCCATTTCAACGCTGTAGGTGTAATTCTACTTAATCCAACTATCCTTTTAAATAATCTCTTTTCACATTTAAGAGAAATACTTAAATAGAAATGCTGCAGCATTAACATTTTTTAAGATTAAAACCAGTGAGAAGCTAGATCATTAAAAGACATTTTCATTTTACATGATACACTGTCTAAAACACACTAGACAACTTTTTCTTTTAAAATATGAAAGGCTGGAAATATACCAGAAGTGACACTCCTTATCTCCAGAGGAAAGGGAAACATGCACAAGCCTGTCCTTCCTTTCCTAGTCTCTCAATTCCAGCTGCTGGGTAAGTCCTATCAGAGGCATTGAGTATAGAGCTTTTGAAAACATAGCTATCTAGAACTATAGGATAAATACAAAACAAATCACCTCAAAATCCCTGATCCTTTTGGAGCTGACTGCTAGGCCATTTATAGCAGTTAAAATGAGATTTTCTGTTCATAGCCCAAGTATGCTTGGCCTAGCATCCCTGCTCCAATCTCTAGAAAGCATTCTCTCCCAGGCACTGAATCGCAGTGAAGGTCTTCCTGCGGCTTTGGGAAGCAGCTGCTGCTGCCACTACAACCCCTTCTACAGCAAGGTGGGCAGCAGGTCTGAGCCACAGATCTGGATGTGCCATTCAAATTTCTACCAGGCTCTGTGTGATTCACACTGAATCCCTTCTTCACACTGCCACAGAGGTGTGGAGTTCCTTTTCACTGCCTGCCTCTCCCTCCCTCATGCAAATTTTTCAAGGATTTGTAACTTAACTGACTCCTGATGATACCTGCTATGGGAAGGAGTTTACGACCCATCATTTAGCATCCTTCTTCATTTCCCCTGTAATTACCTCCAAACGACAGGTTGCACGACAGCAATTTGCTGTCACTACTAGCACATAATCAGAGAACTAAACTCATAGGAAAGAGAAATTTAGGGAGAAAATCTGCTATCTCAAAATTCAGACCATCCATCAAGTTACCTAGAAACGGCACAACAAAAGAGCAGTACAATACTCAAACAGAAAGCAAGAGCCTTCCACAGGAGTTTAAGAGTACAAGCCCCTAAACTTGTAAAGGAACCTTTTTCTGAGCCCAGAGGCAGGGAGGTGATCCTGACTACGCATGGCTGGAGCACAGTTAGTTGGATAATTATGTTTTTGTTAACTTGTGCCAGACATTGGCTATTTGGGAATTTAAGGAGGCAAGCTTCCCAAATCAAGCATTGACTGAAACACCAATTCTGATCTTATTCAAATTTCTTTAATGATATCTTATAACATAAAGCCTTTCAGCAGCTTACTCATCTTGATGTATTTAATAAGTTAACACCCAAAATGATTTATTCCAATACAAAAATCAGAAGCCCAGAGAAGGGAAGTACATGATAAACTGAGCTGAGACCATGAGGAGTGCAGGAGAAAATGGACTTTAATTACTTTTTTTTCCCCTACAGGTCAGAAAATCCATTTTCCTTCTTTAAAAATCTATTCCAGTCCTCACCACAAACTAAGAATAGGCAATTAGATGTAAATACTATCAAGTGTTTAAGTCAGAAATAAGAGATGGTAGGTTTTTGCTGGCTATTCATCATTCCAAAATGACTACATATGGTCACAGTGATCTCTTGTGCTCACACTCACACATAACACCAGCATCAGACATCTTTTCCCTGAAAAGAAAGGAAGGAAAAATACCCTGTACGGTCCTCTCTGATAGACATACATAAGGAACTATTTCCAGTGGAGGGAAGGTTTCAAGAACAACAGTGAAGGTAGCCAAAATGTATCAGGATGAGGAAGAAACAGATGCAGATGAGATTACATTTTCATTTACAGATTCATTTTCTATGGCATTGTTACAGCTGAGAATGTGATTAGCCTACAGCAAAATTCTAATCCATGACTTGGAGCAATTTCACCGAGACCTTGCATATAGACCACTTCTCTCATATAAGGCAAGCAATGCTTTTGCAATAACGAGGCAGCTAAACCAGGATTACAGACAACTTCTTTCAAATCATAACCCAGACATCACTTCTGGATGTCACCAAAACATCTGTGGGATAAACCCAACGTGTTCATATAAAAGCACAGATGTGTGACTGTACATGCAAAATACAGTCCTCCTAGTCCACCCATTAGCATCCAAGAAAATGGGGGGTTGACTTATGTCAGACTCCTGCCTGGTCAAGGATCAGGGCGTTAAATACAAGGTGCAATCAAGAACTTACAGCATGGTAGTTGAAAATGGCCAGATCTTTCTCCATCATTGCATTATTTTATTTTTATCTGGCAGCATTTCTTCAACTACTCCATTTTCTTTATTCTGGATGAAATTCTGTTTCCTGTGAAATCTACCTTTTAAATAGTACTTCTTACTGCCTTCCTGAAGAACCTCTATCCATGCTGATTGCTAACCTATATTAAACATGCATAAAGTTTTAGCACAACTTGTCTCCAACACACTTGTCTCCAAATTATTTTGGGGTAAAACACTTGGGAATGTGCAAATTTTAAGGTGGAAAGGCAGAGAAGAGGAGTTGAGCTTCTGTACACTTCATACCAATCTATGACCAGAAATAACTGATTTCTTATGCCTTGCTGTTCCCACAGCATGCCAAAACACATCTGATCAATGTGTCCAACATCCTCACAGAAGAGCACTCGCCACACTCAGTAACATAATATGGAAACATAAAAATGGAAGCATGACTTTTTTTTTCCCCACAAACAGTATCTCTGCTAAGTGTTGTCCTAATTTACAAACTAACAAGTTTCTTTGTGGTACACATTGCCAAAGTCATTTAGTGATATGTCAAAATTGATATAGGATTCAGTTACCTGCTATCCGTTGTTTCTGTAGTTTCTACACCCTTGCTCCTCCTCTAGAATATTTTTCCATATTGAACTAATTTGCAAGCTTCAGCAGCAGCACAACTTTTTCCAGTTTGTGGCGGGTTGACCCTGGCTGGACGCCAGGTGCCCACCAAAGCCGTTCTATCACTCCCCTCTCGGCTGGGCAGGGGAGAGACAATATAACAAAGGGCTCCCAGGTCAAGATAAGGACAGGGAGAGATCACTTAACCGATTACCATCACGGGCAAAACAGAATCAACTTTGGGAAAAATTAACTTAATTTATTGCCAATCAATCACAGTAGGGTAATGAGAAATAAAACCAAATCTCAAAACACCTTCCCTCCACACCTCCCTTCTTCCCGGACACAGCTTCACTCCCGGATTCTCTACCTACTCCCCCCAGCAGCACAGGGGGACAGGGAACGGGGGTTACGATCAGTTCATCACACGTTGCTTCTGCCACTTCATCCTCCTCAGGGGCAGGACTCATCACACTC
>VYZV01006028.1:0-13532 GCA_013401275.1 Pandion haliaetus | reverse complement strand
TAAATATGTTATCCCAGAGGCGCTACCACTATCGCTGGTTGGCTCAGCCTTGGCCAGCGGCGGGTCCATCTTAGAGCCGGCTGGTACTGGCTCTGTCAGACAAAGGGGAAGCTTCCAGCAGCTCCTCATCAGAAGCCACCCCTGTAAACCCCCACCACCACCACCAAAACCTTGCCACAGAATCCCAATACAGAGTTGCACTACACAATTTGCCCCCCTGCCTGAGAAGCTGTATGGCTGACATCATCAGCCTTGACCAATTCTTTAAAAGCGCTTACAAGTTTCCAACAACATTGGTTGCTCTCACGCGATTCATTACCTTTCTTTTAACCTTGATAACAAAACCCAAGTTTTAATTCCTCATGACTTAAGATGAAGCAGACATTAAAAAAATCTAAGCTGGTGTGTCTGTGGTGAACTGCTGCCCTATGTGGAAATCAGGAGCTCAGAAACTCCTTTTCACAGCTATAATAAAGCTTTTGAATAATAACAAATTTATCATGCATTTATTAGCTATGCAGCTGCATATTTAGCAAGATAATGATATCCTGGTAGAAAGAAACCACAGTAACACATTCAACACCTGTATTTGTCTTGAGACAGTAAACAAGATTGCTAATTTTTGGACTCAAGAGATTGTCTTGATTAAATAAAATGCAAATTAGGCAGAATCTACTATAAAGTTGATAACTCCTTTTTAATTAAAGCCTTCTATTTTTAAGTTTGAATGGACACAATTTGGTTTATTCTTTAGCACCATAAATAGGGAGGCAGAGCACCTGATTTGTTTTTCTAATACCCGCTTTGCTTTTCACCTCTAGAGAGATTTTGGACACACTGTGGTATCTTTCTTACCTTCCTGATTGAAAGCTCTTCCACCTGCTGTATCACCTAGCGAATTATGTCAGCATGTACTGATTATAAGTGACACTGCTCTGGATGTATCACATCAAAAGCTTTGTTGTTATGCTCAAAGGACACCAGGGGGTGGTGGAAGACTCCTTAGTAGCATATTTGTATTCCTTACATTGTGACAATCATGTCTTTCTCTTCAGGCTACCTTCTCTCCTTCAAAATCTGCACTGCTAATAGCTTTGAGACATGAAAATAGCAATACTGGGTCTTCTGAAAGCCCAGCTAACATAATACCCTGTTTCTGAGAGTACACTAAAGCAGACACCCGCAAGAAGGGTAAGAGCAAGCCAAGCATACACAAGCACTTTTTTCCAAGCAGCCTCCCCAATGCCAGCCAGCAGGTAACAGTGGTGCACTCCATGTCATCTGGCTCATTCCACCCCACTGCATTTCCCAACCTGGCCCTAGGAGCCTTAATAAGCTTTACCAGGCTATCATTTTATGAAAACAGTCCAATACAAATCTCCTCACTCTACCAGCTTAAAACTAGGCACTGTTATTAACATTTAAATTTGACCCACTCTGATAAAGTTGTTAGGAACATTCACTTAGAATTCCATGTATTCACAAACTACAAAAAAGTATTTAGCACTTTAAGGAAAAACAGTATCACTATTCATTAGGCTTCACAACACAAGCTATTTCCTTTCACAATTTTTTGCTAGCTGTTATGCTAAACCCACCATTTCCACACTTCGTCCTGTTCAGACAGTCATATGGTTTAGAAGCAAAGGCCATTCCCACTTCTAACACTGACATTCCTATATAACGTACCAAAACACATAAAAAGCCTGCAAAGCCTCTGGGTAGTAGTGATTGAAGAGTTTAAGTGTAAAGGCATAAGGGCATAATAATTCAGGGATTCAGAGGGCAAGCTACATGGGTTTTCTTAATTGAGAATGACCCATAATTTACTAGCAGCCATAGGAAATTCTACTATCCACACAGCTTCGATAGCAAGAAATCAAGTCAGCTGTACATGAACTGATTTTTTCAGCCCTCAAAGCAAAGAAACAAATCCCATCTATGAGATAATTTTATTATTTCTGACAGTGAATGTTTGATACATATATGGATGAAATACTTGGGCAAACGGTAAATATTATCAGTTGACATTTTTTCCTTCTGTAAAAAAAATAATTAAACTTTCTGCTTAGATACTGGTTTCAATTTTCTTCTGACAGAAGCGTTATGAATATTTTCTTTAAGAATACACAATGTTTTTACTGTGATACACCACACATCTTTGCAGGTGCAGAGTACCTTTTCATGGTCTGCTACAACTACCTGACACAGCAGTGTCATTAGTATTCGTGCTGAAGTTCTGTTTCATTTGGCACCTCCAGAACAATACACAGATTCCCTGGAATAGTAACTGGGAGAGGAAGCAAAAAACCACTGCTCTTTGCAAGTCTGTTTTCAAGGGCTAGCAGGCCAAGAGATGCAGCTCTGAGGAGAGTACCTGGTAAAAACCACAGATTTCTATATTAACTCTGTAGGTCATAAGTTCATTTTAAACTCTGAAAGAGAATTTAAACCAAGGCATTTGCTAGAAGTTCAAATAATTTTTAACAGTTCATCTGTTTTCTGCACTCTATTTCTGCTGCATTTCTTTGAATACTACATAGCTACAGTTGCCAACTATTATAAACTATAAAGCCTTCTTGCTACAACTAGCTTCAAGCCGAAAACAAAATTTAAACTTCATCCAATAAAGCTCTGATAAAAGCAGGCCCGCTGTTTTTATGACTAAAATGGAAAAGCTATATTCATATTACAAAGCAGTTGGAGACCAAACAAGGTAAGGAGCATTGTGCCAGGCTCTGCACTAAAAAGCAGAGAAGTCTAAATCATTTTAGGTACTGTTTCTAGAAGTCTAGGGCACAGCATTCCACAGACTGAAGGAACTAAAGAGAGTGCAGAGGAACACAAGGGAAGGGAGAAGTCAAGTGAATCCACTGTTACACACAGGCTAAACAGCAAGCAGAATCCTCCTGGGGGTTTTTAGGGAAAATACTTCAGTGAACACTGATTTAAAGCAACTATAAGATTCAAAACTGATACTTTTTTGTGAAATATTGTGCTGAAACTCTTTAAAAGCAAAGGGGATCCAAAAATTCACCCTACATTATAAACAATTACCATTTCTCACAGTATTTTTAATGTGTTAAAAGACTTTCTCCACTGCATGACTCTACATATTAAAGTGTTATAGCTACAGCTTTCCTCATAAGGTGATTAATCAAGCATTTCTTTTCCTTCTCTGGAAGAATATCTAGCTGAAATGTGGGTTTTAGACCAAGACTGAAAAATGAACCATTTAATAGATACCTGGAAAAAAATAATTGCTAGGTTAGTGAAGCTAAGTAGGAAGAGTCTAATTCTAATAATTAAGAGGATGAAAATGCTGAAAGGGATGCTTGCCCCTACCCTCTGCAGTGTGAAAAAAGTAACCATCAAATTGAAGTTCATTTAGAAAGTGCTGAAGATGAATCATGGGGGTGAGAGAAAAAGATAAGGACATGAAAGCAAGCATGTATGTGACCATGAACACACGCATGCATGTTCTTATACACGGACTGCCATGTATCAGTAATAAACTGAAAAGCAATAATGACTAACCTCCACATTTTAGTGAAACTGTGCATCAGGCTCACACAGCAAGGCAGAGCTGGAGGTTTGAGTCCATCCATTTGAAGGAGGAGGGCAGGAACACCATATAGAACCAGGTATTTCACATAAAAAAATAGTACTTGTGCTAAAGCCAGGCCACCTAGAAAAGTAAAAAGAAAAAATCATACCTTAAGTCCTGAAATACTTTTGAAACCTGTTAATACTGATTAGTTCCAAACAGCCATTATTCAAAGAACTCAAGCAAGTATCATCGGTTGATGGGATATACAATACCTACTTTTGCAACAGCTATAGGACACAAGCAATTACGACTTAAGGCGCACACACAAAATAGTACCATCATTCCAATGTGAAGGCTTAAGTAAGCATCTGTAGTTCTGCTTTCAAAAATCTTTGGACTGTGGGTATTGACTGCTATGAAAAACAAATATTGACTTATGTTGAGCTAAAAATCAGAACATACTGATATAAGCGATGAACATTTACCACAGGCACAATAAATTCTATCTTTGCATAAAAACCCAAACAACCACTCTTCACTTGTTCCTCCAGAACAGGTATAAACAATGGTTATCTTCGCCGCGTATCCTGAGGGCTCCACAAACATACCATGTACTGTCAGATTATTTGTGTCCCCCAAAACACCCCTTACAAGATCCCTCCTGCTGCAGCTGAGGCAAAGAAGGCTGGAACTCCACTTGGCATAATGCTTAAGGCCTATTTCAGTTTTTAAACCTGCAGGACAAAGGCCTCCTTAAGGTGCTTTCACTGCCTGACTCCCAAAGGAGAAATTCTGGCAGTGTGTTTGCTCACAGCTTAACTCCAGGGTATGGCACAAAATGCAGCATCTTGCACAGGTGTGGGCCTAAAAACATATTGGCTCTTCTCAGAGTTATTACTCATGCAAGTAACAATCTTAGAATGCATTATAAATAAAGCAAGATGATTCATATTAATATTCTAAATGTTTTCTGCTGAATAAAATAGTATTTGACCAATAATCATAGGAAAAAAAAAAAAATCAGTAAAAAGCAGAGGCCGACACCCATATAGAAACTGGTAAGAGTTCACTCCTAAAAGTTCCACTGACTTTGGTGAACTTTTCCATCTCACTGGCAGTTGACATAAGTAAAATCTAATCCCAAAGGAAGGAAAGTTATTATAATTTGGAAGAGTAAAAAAATTATAAAATGCAATTGTTAACATCTCCTTCCTTTCCTGTGTTTTGCTTTCCCTCACTAATATTAACTAACTTGTAATTTGACTGGAATACTTTAGATATTTAATATAATATCTGTATTATGATACAAGAGAAAGCCTTCCAGCAGATTTTCCTTGGAGACAAAGCAATCTGACTCCAGCAGTACAAGTTCATGAACATCTAAATAATCTGCCTTTTTTTTTTTTTTGGCAAAACAACCCTTTTGCATTCTGCTGATTAACGAGTCTATTGTGGATGACAACCAAAAGTTAAACATTAAAATTTTATGTCGTATGTAACAACCTAAGGTGAAATTCTAGCACTAATAATGTAAATTGAGAAACTCCTGCTGGCCTACACATGGCCAGCATTTTACTGCTACAATTCAACATTTTTAGTTTTAGTATCATGATCCACATGCATGATGTAAGAAACAGTTGTGCCATACAAGATAAAAATTTATGTTAGAACAAAATACGTGGAAATGAAGCTTATAGTATCTTCCTTCAGGGAAGCAGTCATCTAGTATTCAATAACATTCTTCCCCAGAGGAAAACAAACAATCAGAAGCACAATTTGGATACTAGCCAATTAGCTACACATTAGATTACTGCTAAATCATCTATATAGCCTACTTTCTTCTTTAATTCCCATCTCATTCAGTTTCTCATTTCTTTTCTGACAAATTTCATTGGAGACCTGAATGCTGACACCCACACAAACCGATTATGAAGATCACAGCTGTCTGCACACCAGTAAAATCCAAAATCCTTTGGCTATGCATGATGGAAAGAGATTTAGAGACACAGATCACCAC
This sequence comes from Pandion haliaetus, assembly GCA_013401275.1. NCBI lineage: Eukaryota > Metazoa > Chordata > Aves > Accipitriformes > Pandionidae > Pandion > Pandion haliaetus. The sequence goes on along the minus strand of VYZV01006028.1, from coordinate 7,965 downwards.
TCTCTTGAGACCCCAAAAAATCAAAACATTTGTTTTTAAATACAATGATGAAAGATCCTGAGATCTCAGATACAAGAGCTATAATAAGCAAGTTTCAGAAAAACCAAAAGCATTTTCACCATCTCTAACAACATACATCTAAGCTGTCATTACTGTCAACTAGCAGACAGCTCAATAGCACTGGTATCTTATATAAATGTAGACATCACATCACCAATCATTACCTGGCACACACTAATTACTCTGCCTGGACAATTCTAAGACTCACATACCAGCAATATGAAGGTTCTCATTGGTCTTCAACTCATCCCAGCTGTGTAAGAGATCTGGCCACACATGGAAAACTAAGGGCAAGACTCACAGTCACACAACAGCTGGGCTGTATTGGCAACAGGCACAAGCTTTAAATTTTCTTGCATACCTGAGACATTCCAGCTGCTTTGCATTTGCCCCATTATAAGACAAAGCAGCCAGAAGTACACTGCTGCACCTGATTTAAAAACATGAAATTAAAAAAGAAATTTAAGACTGTTACGGGTTTGTGTGGCGCGGTTTTCCTTGGTGGCAGGGGAGGGGGGCTGCAGAGGCGGCCCCTTTAAGAAGTTGCTGGAAGAATTCGCTGCCCCAAAATGTCGGACCCGCGCGCCAAAATGTCGGACCCGCCTCTAGGCGGGGAGTGACGGTGGTAGCGCCTCTGGGAAACATATTTAAGAAGGGGAACCGGTAGTGTGGGGTTGGGAAACCTGAGAGGAACATCGCTGCCGACACTGGAATCATGGAAGTGGAGGGGGAGGAGGAGGAGCCTGAGGAGGCTGATGGCCCTGCAGCCCAGGGGGGTGAACGGTGGAGCGGAGGCTCCCGAAGGTGGCCGTAACCCCATGGTAAAAACCGCGCTGAAGCAGTGTGAGACGGGAGAGCAGCCCGCGGAAAGGACCCGCGCCAGGGGAGTTCGGGAAGAACTGAAGCCCGCGGAAAGGATCCGCACCAGGGAAGTTTGTGAGGAACTGCAGCCCGCGGAAAGGAACCACGTTGGAGCAGGGAACGAGAGAGGAATCTTCCCCCTGAGGAAAGAAGCGGCAACGACGATGTGTGGCGAGCTGACTCAACCCCCATCCCCTGTTCCCCTGCGCCGCCAGGGGGAGGAGGTAGAAAGCACCGGGAATGGAGCTGAGCCGGGAAGGCGGGAGGGGTGGGGGGAGGTTGTTCTGATGTTTGGTTTCCCTTCCTAATACCCTTGTGGTTTGTTTCTGTTTTGATTTGTAGTAAATTAAATTGATTTTGTTTCTTCCCCAAGCTGAGCCTGTCTTTTGCCCGTGACCATAAGTGGGGAGTGATCCCTCCCAGTCCTTGTCTCGACCCACAAGCCTGCCTTTGTATTTTCTCCTCATCCCAACGTGGCCAGGCGAGGGGGTGGGGGGTGAGCGAGCGGCTTCGTGGTGCTTTGTTACCGACTGAGCTGACCTGAAACCACGACAAAGACCAATGCTAAATTTCTCAAATTCATTAACAATATCACATAATTTGTTGTCTAGTGTTCAATTTAAAGCTTAAAAAGAACTTGCACACAAGCATTATCTTAAATTGGAAACAAGCTATATCAAGTGTGTATTTAAAAACACACCTAAGGGAAAAAGTATTGCAAAAGTGCTATCTTTTCCCCAGAATAATGAATTCAAAGGATGCAGAGCCAAGGTAAAGTTTTTGTAAAACTGAAACGTGTTAAGGGATAAGAAAAACATCAAGTTAAAGTACGCATACAATCTTAAACCCATGTGCTTCAACAGTCAAGCTGTTTGAAGTCCTAGATTAAATTAACTTTCATAGAAATTGCTATTTTCAATTTATCATCTTGCAATCCTTAAAACATTCTAACTTCTCCTGTGCTTTAAAAATGCATTTATAGACCTCCAAATATTTACCTTCCTTAAATTTACTGCAAAACTGCATTTTGTAAGTTTCATAGAGTTTTGTTTCAAGAATAATTAGAACATTCACAGAATTTTAAAGTTGGGTTTCTTTAGTTTTCATATTCTCAAAACTGCCTGATGTTTTTTCACAAGTTAAACAGAACATTTTCATAAGTAAGCAACAAAAGATTTGGATCCAAGTATTAGAAACCACACTTGCCATTTTTCTGTCCATAAAACATCACCAAAACTCATGGTCAAGAATTATAACTTAGCAGGCAATTTCATTATGAGCACAACAGCACAAATTTACCCTTTTTGCAGCTACATTGACCCTATGGCATTAATGATCATAGATGCTTGTTTCTGTCAAGTACCAGGGCAGGTTCAACTACAAAACATGTAGCAGAGATAAATATGCAGTCATATTTCAAAAGGGCTACTGACACATGGCACAAGTCTAATTGGAAACAGATACTTAAAACCACTCAGAATTTGGGGCCGTAACATCTAGTTAAAAATATCAGGCTTTAGGGGTTCATTTACCCTTTCTCTTATTTTTTACATGCCTCCTCTCCTACAGAAAAAAATTAAAAATCTCCATGAAAGAACATGGCTCTGCACTGGAGCAGATAGGCTACAGATGTATCTCAGCAATAATGCCAACAACAGTAAGGTGCATCAGGAGTTTCCAGCTCCATTAATCAGTCAATAAGAGCACGACTGACAAGCTTTACACACTGGGGTACAGCACTTTCTTGACAGCAGGACACTCCTCCCCGACAAGAGCCCCAAGACTGGATCTACTATGACCTTCTTAGTTTGGTATTGACCACAGCAGGAGGCTACACCTCATACTGGGGGAAGCTTTCATATGAACATAGGACTACCACAGCACCAAGTCAACTCAGCACAAGCTGCCAGGTAAGCAGAGTTCTGCAGCCATTGCCAGCAATCGCACATACGTCACTGTGCGCTGTCCTGTCCCCTAGTCAGGGCTAACTGTCCACTCATACCTGCTACACTAATGCAAAAGTGACAAGTCAATTTTGTTATTCCTGCCTCTAGCCATTGAAAAAGAGTATTGTGCAAGAAACATGAAGCACCCTCATTTCACTACTTGAACAGAAAAGAATACAACTAATAATTAGGCTTATATTGCTTAGCAGTGTTTTTCACTGCTGCTTGGCAGTGCTTTCAAAGAGGTGTTGGCTCACAATCAAAAGGAATGACAAAAGAAAAAAGTACTACAAGGACTCATGCAGCCTAGCTTCATATCCCAGCCAACCAGCAGCACACAAGAAGCAAGAAAAATCCTAAAACATATGGAGCAGTGGCAGAGAAGTATATACCATAGTGTTTGCCCTGGAGGCTAAGTGCTTCTTTTTAGACAAAGTTTAATGGACATAAAAATCCCAAAGTGAAGTTACTTAAACAAGACTAAACACAGCTGCCGAGGGACTCTTGGTCAAGGCATAGACAGGTCCTTCCATGTTAAAGAAAACCAGAAGTTTTCAAGGATACACATGTCTTAAAGCCACCTATCTTGAATACTCCCAAAACACCTGCAGTAGGCATTATGTTCATTAGTAAATACTTGCAGGAAAGAACTCCCTAAATAAATCGAGTTATCACATTGCACTGGTTTTGACTGGGATAATTTCCTTCATAGTCGCTGGTATGGGGCTATGTTTTGGATTTGTGCTGAAAACAGTGTTGATAACAAAGGGATGTTTTCATATTGCTAAGCAGTGCTTACACAGAGTCAAGGCCTTTTCTGCTTCTCATACCACCTCACAAGTGAGTAGGCTGGGGTCGCACAAGAAGTTGGAAGGGGACACAGCCGGGACAGCTGTCCCCAACTGACCAAAGGGATATTCCATACCATATGACGCCATGCTCAGTATATAAAGCTGGGGGAAGAAGGAACGGGGGGACACATTCAGAGTAATGGTGTTTGTCTTCCCAAGTAACCACTACATATGATGGAACCCTGCTTTCCTGGAGGTGGCAGAACACCTGCCTGCTGATGGGAAGTAGTGAATGAATTCCTTGGCTTGCTTTGCTTGCACACACAGCTTTTGCTTTACCTATTAAACGGTCTTTATATTAACCCACAAGTTTTCTCATTTTTACCCTTCTGAGTCTCTCCCTGATCCCACTGGGGGAGTGAGTTAGCAGCTGTGTGGTGCTCAGTTGCCAGCTGGGGTTAAGCCACAACACACAAGTAAAAAAAACAAGTAGTCATAAAAGTAGGTTAATTGCCAATGCTACCTGGAAGTTTAGCCTGCAGGAAAGCTTAAAAAAAACTTACCTTCACACACACACACACACACACTTCTTTATAGAAAGCAGTGAACTACCCAATGTTTTAGAGACTAAAATCTTACTAAGCTTTCTGATTCATGTATGTGTTTCCAGTGTTCAAAACAGACATCAAGATGCCAAATATTTTATCAGATTCTCCTTATCATTATCTTGCAAGATGAAAGAAAAAAAATCTCAGATTACTGTTAGTATTTCATTACCATTAAAAGACAGATGCACAGACACCCTAATTTCAATAGTAAAACACTGAGTGCTTCTTAAAATTAACTCAGAAAACCATTTCCCATCTATGGGTTTATTAGAAAAAGAACTGCAACACATCAAAACCAGCACCCTACATCCAAATTACACAGACTCCTCTATAAGTTTCACTTTCAAAGATTTTGGAGTACTAGAGCCTACTTAATTAAAACAATGATGCTAATGCACACTAACATGTGCATGCTTCACTAGAACAAACAAATGGCACATGGTTAAGACCAATGCATTAAACCCACAGAACACTCATGACATTGTATCATACATGCATACATCTCAGATGTACGGGTCTGCATCAGAGGCGCACCTCTGACAAAGCACATATATACAGATTCCTAGTGAAATATATTTTCACAAATTCAATGTGTTAGTATACTGGATTAATCCAGTGCAATAATTGTATTAGACAACACATTTTTATGCAGAATTCTGGCTTTCATCATTCCCTATACCTTGTGAGACTCACATGAAGCTCTGTTCAGATGAGCAGAGATGAGTAAGTGGTGCTGAATCACCAGGCTAAATGTGAAGCCTCCTAAGGAAAACATAGGCAGTGAGTTTTTTAACCTCTGCATTTTCAGAATCAGACTTAACACATAAATGAATTAGCAACCCTCAACATCCATTGCAGTTTCTATATAACAGAATGTACCCCACTAGAATGAATTTTACCATTGATATTCTATGTTGTCATAGTGAAGAAAAAAAATAATCACTTATTTCCCTTTAAGATCTTTCAACTAGTGCTGTTGAGCTCCCTGTTACTATATAAGTCAGTGAATTTGTCATTCAGCTACAGAAGCCTGAAGAACGTATGTTGGAAAGGATCACGAATCTATACGCCCTTTATTTTTTATTTCTTTTCCCAGTATTCATTACATACCACATCCAAGCATTATTCACTACAGCAGATGAATCTCTGATCTGGCCCAGTGTGGCTGTTGTTCTGGTACGCTGCAGTTCACCAGGATACTGGATTACTGGAACCCATAGTAGCTTTTATCATCAGTGCCTGCAAATCTTCATTTACAGTATAAAATGTAAAGGCAGCAAATTAATCCCAATTAACTAAAAACTGAGAAGAATGAATTAGCAGGGTTTCCATTACCATGGAATACAGGTCTTCCTGATGTGTCATTAATTCTGAAAGTGCCCAATTCTTTCAATCTGACCCATGCTACCAGAATGAGATTCAGCACTGACAAAAACATGGAATTGCTATAAACACCGCATTTGGTGCTCAGAGTTAAATAAGCACAAATGCCCTGATATTGTTCAATACGCCAATAGCTAGGTATTCATAGACACAACAAGTATTTGTGAATATAGACGCAATGATTCATGAATTCTAGAAAATGCTCTCATTCTCCAAACAATAGCTTCCTGGGATCAATAAATAACACTACTGTGCTGCCCAGCTGACATATTTAAATTAATTCTGTGTTCAGACACCAACAAACTGAAGGGACATACATATATAGCAAACAGGTACACACGGTTAAAAAACCAAACACTATGGATACAGTCCCATCGTATTCTTCATTCTACTCCTGATGTGAGACCTAGTATTTGGCCACTGGAAAACCCTATTGCTTGCTGTCACCTGGCTTTTCATGTAATTCCTACCAGATAAGATCAGCATTGCTGAGAAAGATTTGAAGCCAAGGTTTGCTGCAAGGACAGGGGTGTCAGGATAAGCAGTTCTGAGAAATGAGCCATTCAGAGGAGAGCAGCGAAGCCCAACCCATGAGCAACCCCTAATACTGTGCTGTCAAGTGCTCATCATGCCTGGTGGGTCTTGGAGAGCAGTAACATTTGCTGGGAGAATGAGGTGGCACTGGAGCCCATCACATTAAAGGAATACACAGGCCAGTACAAGAATCACTGAAGAAACAAGTGCAAGATTTCACATGGCTTTTGTGTTCTCTATCTCATACTATCCAGGGAGTACGGCCAAATGCCTTCCTCCCCCAACATCCACAGGGAGCAAGATTCCCACTGACCTATACAGAGAAGAATAAAGTCTCTGTGGGTGCTGGAGCTACGGGTGGTGAGTGGAAATAATTTATACCTAAAGTTACCCAAGAGTTAATACTTGGATATCTAAAAGCACCTCTACCCAAAGACAGCTCTCACCATCTCCTCTTCCTCCACACCAGAGACTCTTTTCCTCTTGTAGGTTATTCTTGCTACCAAACACAGGCCACTGAGGAAACAATACGACTGTGCACTCAGCATGAAATTACACTTTTTTTCAAAACCCTATGATGCAGCTTTTTGATAATGCACAAGGCATTTGGTCTTCCATACCACAGCCACAACTTGCTGCGATATAAGCATGCAAGTTAAAGAAATATGTGCAGAATGATAAAGGAAACAATTTAAATGCGAAGAAGAATACATGGTAGAAGAAATTCTGACATCTACTTCGCACGAAGGTATTATAGTATCGAGCAGGGGAGGGGGTACAATAGAAAAATATTATGGATCTGTTTTCAGGGTATTTAGACCATGGAAGATGTTGACGCAACCAGCTTTTTCTCATCTCATGGACAGAAATGTGGCTCAAAGTCTTCAACATGGAAAAAACTGAATTAAACAATAGATTTTGTACTTTCTAGCTGAAGAGCTTAAACAACCAACGTCCATTTTCTCTTTTAGTAGAGAAGTTCTTCTAAATATTATGAAGAATAGTTTTAAGAAAGCTACTGTTCTTCAGAGGACCCTCCAAGTTAGGACTCCAACCATTTTTCATTTAACCCCCCAAAATCCAGGAACCATAGTGCAACAAAACACTTACGTTCCTACTCATTAAAGGATTGATGTACAGAGGTTAGGGAGTGTTTCCATTGTATAGAGCTCCACGACTGTGATAAGGTCGACTGCTTATGGGTAAGGATGAGGGGGAAGGGCAACAAGGCAGATATTGTGCTGGGAGTCTGTTACAGACCATCCAACCAGGTTGAAGAGGCAGATGAAACATTCTCCAAGCAGCTGGCAGGAGTCTCACAATTGTGTGCCCTTGTTCTCTTGGGGGACTTCAACTTTCCAGACATCTGCTGGAAATACAATACAGCAGAGAGGAAACAGTCCAGGAGGTTCCTGGAGTGTGTGGAGGATAACTTCCTGACACAGCTGGTAGGTGAGTCTCCCAGGGGACAAGCCTCGCTAGACCTACTGTTTACAAAAAGGGAAGAACTGGTGAGAGATGGGGTGGCCAGAGGCCATCTTGGGCTTAGCAATCATGAAATGATAGAATTCTTGATTCTTGGTGAGGTAAGTAAGGGGGTCAGCAAAACCACTACTATGGACTTCTGGAGGGCAAACTTTGGCCTGCTCAGGACACTGTTGAAAGAGACCCTTGGGAGACAGTCCTGAAGTTGCAAAGGGGTCCAGGAAGGCTGGACATTCTTCAGGAAGAAAATCTTAAAGGCTTAGGAGCAGGCTATTCCCATGCGCTGCAAGATGAACT
>VYZV01006027.1:28051-40538 GCA_013401275.1 Pandion haliaetus | reverse complement strand
CTACAGGGTTGGAATTAGTGATGGGAGAACCAACAATTCGCAAGGCTCCCAGAGTTAAAGGATCAGGATCTCATGAGTATTTTTGCCAGCCTCTGACAGACATTTCACAGTTATTTTACTGAAAATCTCAATTGCTGAACTGAGCCATTTCCCCACATACTCAGTACATGACAGTACAGGGCTGCAGAACGTGTCCCTCCAGACTGTCTATCTACAATCTCACTGCCACAGCTCACAAAAGCAAATTTTGCTAGACACAGATTTGTAACATGTACAAATCTACCTCCCCCTCTGCAGCAAACCAGTAATGATCTAGGCAGCAGGTAAGGAGCATTTACTCCTTTAGGTGATTCCTAGTTGGGCTGGTTATTCCACAATTTCTTTGTTTCTTGCACCCCTCCCTGAAGCAGCTGCTGAAGGAGTTCGGATTCTAGTTATTTTCCTTTAAAAGACCCTTGCCGCTACTCTGCAATGCCTTCTCAAATCCCATCCTTTGCTTGGATTTCTGTATAAACTCTCAACCACAACTTCAGTGGACAGTGCTCTGTTTCCTGAAGTTTTCAAAGGGAGTACAGGATACTTGCTCTTACTCCATCCCTTTGCAGCCCCTTGCCTTTTTATTTTGACTGTAAGCTCTTTGGTTCAGCATTTAAAATTACAGTGGAATGGAGGAAGAACTACTGCCAGAACAATCCCCCCAAAATGAGCCAGACTTTACATGAGTTACTAAGAGGTGGAGACCCAGCCACAATTTGCAGAGGGCCTCACAGATATGCTCCATTACAGTTTTAAATCACTCCTGGAAGAAAGTCAGTAGTGGTGAAGGAAGAATGTGTAGGTCCCAATACTTTTACTACCTACAAATTAGTGTGAGTCATGAAGAAAAAGCTGGGTGGAGTGGGAGAGCAGAGGAAGCAAGACCTAATTCAAGAAACCACCAAATAGAAGCTTTAACTCAACCAAACAGTTCTATGTTCCCTTTTCAGGAAAATAAGGGAGAGAAAAGAGGACAGGAGGCTAAACAGAATTGAAACTGGCAAAAAGTCAGGTTCCCAAACAAATCTTCATGTAAGAAACTGTATCAAAACCTCTGATGGATTAATGGAGCTTTAAAGACATTGTTTTAAGGAAACCCTTCCCTGGCTGAGGCTTTGAATTTCAAGCTCCAGCCAAGAAAGAAAAAGAAAGGAAAAAAAAAACCCCAAAAAACCCAAAAAAACCAAAACCCCCGTCTCTTTTTCTGGAAATTCAGAGAAGAAAGGTTATCGCTGTTTTACAAGGATGAGTTAGCCTGTCTTTTGTTGTCTTTCTAAAAAACGCATTTGTTTTTATATTCACCTATTACAACTGATTGCATATTTCCTCAGGAGTTTCAATTTATCAGGTGTTCTCAGAGAAGCTATAGCAGTCAGCACAAAATGAACCGATTTCTTAAATTTCCAGAACAGTCACCACAGGTAAAAGATTTTGTATTACAGAGACAAATAATTACTCTTCAAACCTTCAAAAAAAATCTTCTGAAAATACTTCTGCTTAGTTAGACTCTTGGGATGGTTGAGCAGAAAGGCACTTGCTCCTAAGACCATGCTTGCAGATAGGTGGGCTTCCATTGTTTCTCTGAAGTTGGCTGCACCCAGAGGTTCAGACTTTATAGCTCCTTTTAAAGTGTTCATGTGTCAAATTGGCATTATGCAATCTCTTGCATAAACATCACTAAAATTGCAACTGCTTGTAAGGCTACCGAACAATCTCATTAAAGTATAAAAAGTTATTTTGTTTCTGTCTAAGAGTTTTTGTTTGTCTGGGGTGAGGAGGATATTTAATCATTTTAGAATGATCCTGTCTCGCATGCAGTCCAGCAGGCCATAAACCCTGTCATGATTTTATCAAAACCATTTCTTTATTATGGTCATTACAACACACAAGCCACTGCTGGCTTATTAATTTCAAGTTAAGTAGTTTTAAATACAGGATAACAGCCACATTTAGTGGAACATTTAGTTTCTTTTGTTCTGACTCCCGTTGTTTAAAGGACAAAACAGGAATTAAATCATACAATATCTGTAATATTTGTATATGAAAGAGCATACATAAAACAAAAACAAGTGATGAAGCTCTATAAATGCTGGTAAACATCTTTTCTCTTTTAGTATTACTAACGTTTCGTTTCAAAAGAGAGACTAATCTGGAAATGGAGACTACCAGTATTTTACTCATTTTATACCAAGCACACTGCTTTCATTAAGCTTTAAAAAAAGAAAATCCACCCCCCAAACCTAAAAGATACTTCACAAAAATGTTTAACTCTTCCATGTTAAATATTTATAATGTATCAACAAGATGAAAGAGATTTAAAAATAGCAGTGTCTGACACCTAATATTCAAGCTGACTCCTGATGAATTCATGTTTTTTCCTCGATCAATACAAATAAACCATTAAATTCTCAGCAACCTCTGCCCATATCCAGGAGGAGACAACAAATACCAAATTTCAGGAGATGTTGGTCAACTGGAGAAAGAACGAACAGGATCTGTGAAAATGGCCAATGTGCCAGATTTACCAATTTATTTTGTAGCCCAATGAATGCATGAGTGCAAGGAGGACATTTTGCAGAGACCTGGACTCGTCAGGTGCCCACCTCCCACAAAAGTAAAAAAGTTCAGTATCTTGTGGACTTTTCAGATGTATCAAACCGAGTCAGGTGCCTATTTATATCTGAAAGGATCAATTAATTTCTTTTGCCAACTGGTCTGCTTGTCCTGCTGCTTCAGGTTAAGCTGTAACACTTGAGCTGGCACCATCCATTGCCATCAAAATAAAACAGCTTCATCCACCTCCCTCACTCTCTGGCTTTGGCATTGCAGGCTTGCTTCTTTCCCCCACGACCACTGCTATGACACAAGGATTTGCAAGCCAGATGGTGAATCATAGAAGAAAAATTCTCCTGTTGAAAAACAATCCTTTTCCTGTATTTTTCCCTGGTGGCAGTTGCTGGTTTACATGCGCATAAAACGACACGGTTGGTTACAAAGCTTTTGGGTGGACAAATAATTCCCCCCCCATCCCTTCCACCTCAGTTGTGCAACTTGTTGAAAAGCAAAGCAACTTAAGAACTGCTTCCTGGTTTATTTTTACTGAAGTTCAGCCAGGAAATAAAAACCTGAACTTCCAAGTGCAAAACCAAACATTCTAGTTAAAAGAAGTGCAAATACCTGACTAGATGTCCAGCGGCAAAGCTGTACATATTTCAACAGAGCTAAACTGATTCACCCCAGCTAAGGATCCAGCCTTGCAAGAGCAGGCAGGCAGAAAAGCAGCAGGTCCTCACTGAAGTCGGTGAGAGCTGCATTCATCTTGGAAGGGAGCAAAGTAACTTTACCCATAAAGGGTAAGACGCTATTAGTAACAAAATTCTTCGCATTCTTTTCACGAAAAGATGGTTTCATATTGCAAGATGATATCCTAACAAACTAGCCTTAGATGGCTGGATTGAGTCCGTACGGTGCAATGCCAACATATCACGCATTCTCCTGATGAAGCAAAAATCAAAGTAGGACAAGTTGTCCAGTCCAGACTGGGTTATTTGGTCTAAAAATAAAGTTACTGAGCACCAGTTTTATGCTAGTAGGAAACAATTCAGATGACAACAGCTCATTTCTTTTACTATAAAGCAGGCTTAGTACCTCCACAGTTCAATTTCCCAGCTCTTTCATTACAAGACCCTACTGTAATTGCTATGTACAACATCAAGTTTAAACCACTTGGACTGAAGTGGTTTAAATTTCCAGACTCTTTCAGCATCAGATTAATTTTTTTTGAAGTGAAGAAGGAGCACCACAATCTCAGCTAAAGCAATTCAGCTATATCAAAGACTGAGGCTATGGAAAAAAGTGTTTTTGTTACTTAAAAAGTCACAAAAAATTCAGATGGTTTCTTCTTTGGAAAGGACTGACATCCCCAAGCCTTGGAACTGGGACTCAAAAGTTTGGCAGGATATGGTATTTGTGTCAGTAAATCTGCCTTTTGCCAACTTCCAAGAAAACATCCCAAATTTGGCCAACAACTATGAGCCTTTGAAGAATCTTAATTTTGCACACAGTCAGCAAACATTTTAATAGAGTTTACAGCTGAAATTTAAGAACCACCTGTCCTTATTGAGTATTCCCAACTTCCAGCCTTCAGTTCACGCACCATTCCCAACTTCTAGCCTTCAGTTCACGCACCATTCCCTGTGAGGAAAAGACCATGCTACGTCCCCTCACTGCTCCTGCCTGTGACCACCCATGCAGCATGGGGAAGGAAGCTGTTTTGATTCAAATGCAAAGGGGACAACTGTTTAACAGCTCTGGAAAGGAATTTGGCAACCAAAGCAGAAACGCAAGCCTGGGGAAGGATGGCGGCAGTATCTGTTGCATGATCAGCTGTTGATTTAGTGTTTAAAAACATTTAGAATAACATAAAATACATCAGTAGTAAAAAACATTAGGTTGTAAAGTCCAGTACTCAGACGTAGGAAAATGGAGTATCTAAGGTTGCCTCTGCTTATACAACGGATATTATCTTTAGTCCATGATTATATACTACTTTGCCCCAGGACCTGAACTTGCAGTGAATCAGGGTTGTGTAACAACAGAGTGCAGGAGCTTTGCTTCATTTGCTGCAGGACCAGAAAGGTCTGCAATGAACAGAGAGAGGGGGGAAGAAACAGGACAAGTTCAACTTTAGGCAGCTGAGTCTCAAACCAGTCTTCATGCTAATTAAAACTGAAGAGAGCTGTATGCTATTTCTGCCTATTTCATAAACAGACTAATTTCTCATCTTCTGGTTTGGCTGACTAGAAGTTTCTAGGGTCAGTTTTACAGTGCTGCTGAGCACCCCCAGCTGCAAGCTGCACGAAAAGCACTATGACTGGAAAATAAGCCCATAGGTGTCTAAAACCAGGCAGTAGACCTGACTTTAGTACTGCTGCACTTCAATTTCCCACATGCATGAGATAAACACAGATATAGTGAAAATAAATTCCTTCAAGATCAGGAAACACTCTAGAGCAGCAAGTAGCAGAGATGCTTACATGGAAATTCCGTTTTCAGAGAAGAGCTTGAATAGTACAGCCTGTAAGCCCTGGTGCCACACACACCGAAAACGAGGAGAAAACAAAGTATTTAAAAGTTGCTCCTTCAGTGAGTGCTCAATGAGGCAGAGGACCTGTGTGTGGGGAGAATGGCATGCTAAAGACCATTTAGCTAAAGACCAGATCATCTCATATATACAATGTAAAAAAGCCATATAAAGATTCCACAAACAGCTTTGTGGATGTTCACTGACTTCCAAGTGTCAATTTTTCCAAGCATTATAATGTTTTTTTCTCTCTCTCTCTTTTTACTTTTGCTTTCATTGTTGGTTTCATCCAAGTAAAATTACTAGTCCTCCAACAAATGGAATAAAACAGTCTTTTAAGATTTAATGATACTGGACGCTGAAAGGTGATAAAGAAATCTGGCCTTACCCTTAAAGGATACATTAGGCCTTCAAATATTCAGTTTTGCATCAGCTTTTAAATTCAAAGCCCAAACTTGATCTGTGAAAGAAGACTCAAATTTTGTAACATCAATAACCAAGTCTTAGAGCTTTCCGTTTATAAAAGGAGAGCTCAGGAGCAAATATAAAGCTAATTCACTATGATTTTTCTGATTCTGTTTCTCATTTATAAAATAAAATTATTCGTTCATTTTAGACTTGAACTCCATGTCAAAGTTGTAAATTTGGAAAGAAGCTAAGGAAAAAAATTAGGATTTTGTCATTTTGACTTGCAGCTCAAACTTTGCACATGTAAACTGTTTGCAACAAGAGTATATTCTTATTTTGGGCATTATAATATGAACTCAGTTGAGGCTTCTAACTTTTTAAAATTATCCCTAACATAAACACCTGTCCTCAGACATTCCAATGATATTCAAACATTTGTAATATGCAGCGCTGTGTAACATAGAGGTAAAAGATTGTGCCCTGCGTGCCTCTGGCAGCACATTCACCGCAGATTAAGGACTCCTGTCTTACAGGAAGCTGAGTGGCATCTCAACTAATCAAATTCAACAGTAGATTAGAAAGAAGGAATAGGACTGAATTTGCAGCTCCAAACTGAACCCTCTGTCATGACAAACTATTTGACAGGCATTAATCTAAATGCTTTGGGATTTGTATTTCAAAACTGAATAGCCATATGCTTACCATTGAAACGTGCCAAAGGCATCTGTTCTTTAACAGTTTTTGAAGTTTGTTTACTAGTGCATATTAATATACATTTAATAATTGCTTTAATACTCTCCTCCCTCACCCTCAAAGGCTAACAGTTCCAAGAGTTTTAAAAGCTCTCTATATAATCTATGTCTGAACTTTTTATGTATCCATGGACAATTCTGAAATGAAGTAATACCAGCAGCATAAATAGACCATGCATAAAGAGTCAGGATAAGCATTGCCATCTATCAAGCAATGTGTAGTGGAAGGCTAAAGATAAATGCACCTTCTTTCTGAACTTTCTCCTTCTCCTTAACTCTCTTCAGTTTTTCTTCTACACTCAGTCACGGCAAGTGAGCTTCCTACCTTCCAGGTAACAGGCTACCTCTGAGGTGAATTCATGTCGGAGCTGCTCCCCTGAGGAAGCAGCATGGTGCAGCTAAGCCCACACTTAGAGCATCGCCACCTCTGCCAGGCCATTCCACACCCAACATTCTTACCTTCCTGGTAGGGAGCACCCCTCTTCATTGCTTCCATGAAGTTTTGGAAACAAGCTAGTCCTTACACGATCTTGGCATTAACTATGCCTGCTTATCACAATGATTCAACACTAGTCCCTTTAATCATTAAAAGCGGTAACATAGACATTACACTCACCAAAGAATTAAATCAGCTTTTAAAAGGCTAACTTGTCTGATTATTTCTAGACAAGACGATACCTATGAAGACCGTGTTTTCAGTGTGAATAAAGCCTACATTAAAATATCTACCCAGGAAAAGACAATTTAAGAAGAAAGGCTCTATTTCAAGTGTGAATTTGCTGCTTTGTTCTATTGAAATGCAAAACAGTGTTGTTGCTTATTATATTGACACTTTCAATGTTGCTTAATTTACCTAAAAATTAACTAGACTCTTCTTTTGCATGCATCAAGTATTCATGGTTAGCTATCTATGTATATTTAATATATTTCCATGTCATCATCCATTGCTAGATAATTAGTTCCTGCACCTCTTACTGTGTTTCAAACAGTGAAACATAAGAAGATCTTATTTAACATCAAGTTTCCATTCAACAGATGAGTAGCAATTTCCCACTCATCTTCACCTCTTCTGTGTTTTGATATTTTTTTTCTGATGTTTTACACTTAAAGGGGATGCACATTTCAGTTACTGAAGAAACACCTCATAGGCATCCACTCTACTCAAGTTAAACGAGCACTCAAACACAGCTAAATGCTGACTTTCTCTCACCTCCTTTATATTACCTTTCCTTCAAGTCATACTACCTATCCCAACATACTGACATATAAGATAGTTAGGCAGAGGAAGCCTCAATGACATTTAGAAAAAACACATCAATGTCTCTTTGAAACACCGGGATTTTAAACATTCTTGTATGTAAACATTATACAATTTTTGGTCTTGTGCAACAACACATCCAACCACCTTTCCAGTACAGTCAGTATGAAATTTTCTACCAACTACAACAAGTGAGGCATTCTGCCAAAGATCTGAAGGCCAGAACGGACACTTAAAAGTTATCTTAGCCTAACCTTGCACTAAAGGCCACTGAAATGCCTGTAAAGGAACTTCCACCTTGTGATGAAGTAAGACAGAATTGTTATATTTAAAAAAAACCCCCAAATTCTAAGATGTTTCTGTTCTCACAGTACACTAAGACAGCGCAATACTGAGGTATTGCAATAGCTGGGGCACAGGTTTGATAAACAACTTTGCCATTTCCCTCCCTGTTAAGATACTTAAAGCAGTTTGCAGTTCTGGGATTAAGTTTCACTTACATCTACTACTCTTGGGCTAGACACTTTGGATCAAATTTCATCTTTGTTTAACAAGATGACTACCTTGTTTGTTTGGTAGCGGAGGCTTAATCGATCTTCCTTTCCAGACTTGGTGTTACAGTCATTTCAAGTTATTTTCAAGCCCAGATAAAAATTCATGGAAAAGCTACAGCTGGACATGTTACCCCAGGTGTCTGCACTCTGCCCAGCATGCCAGTTCAAGGTTCCGGTCCAGCCCTTCCTGTCCCTCACTGCGTGGCACCCACACATCCTCTGGGAGCTTTACTCAATATGGATCTGCCTTCACATCTGATGGATATGGTCATTCAAGCACATAACCCACTCAAAGCAAATTCCTTTGAGAGCAACCAGCTGGCCGGCTGTCGGGGGGACCTTATTAGTCATGACTGTTTATAAAACAGAGAAGCAACCCAAAGCTGCCTCTACTGTGTAACCTCCACCAGCCTCCGTTGGTAAAAAGGGAAACTACTGAACTCAACCAACCTTACTTGTATTCCTGCTAATTGAATTTCACTCCAAAAGTCATATATGGGGTGCCTTATTTATACTGAACAAAAAAAGGAACCAAATATATCTCAGTAATGTTGAGTTGGAAATGTTTACCATCACAAGTGTATGCTGTGTAGCAAGAAACCCAATCCATTGTACACTGGATTCAAACATAGCTGTACTGGGCAACTGCCAGGCACCAGAACAACTAGATCTGCCGTGGGCGGAGGTAGACAGAGCAGAAGTCTCACGGAGGCTGCAGAAGGGTCCTTTTGACAAGTACCTGATGTGGAGTGACTTTGTTGAGGGAAACTAGCAAAGCGTCATGTTTTTCATGCTTGCAAGAGGGACCTCTCCAAATTATGGCTTCTTCCAAGCAGAGAACAAGCTGAGCATAATACACAGAAATGACTAGTAATTAATTGCACCATAGTCAGTGCCGGCACAAGAATGTGGTGGCAAGTGCACAGAGAGTAGAAAGAAGAAATGTCCAAAAGACAAAATCAGGAAGGCTTGAGTTTTCTTAATTCTCTTGAACTTCAGAGTTGACAGTTTCCTCCCTCTGCTCTCAGATGAAGACAGAAACAAGGACGCAGTGGCATAAAAGAGAAGGAACATTAAAGAATTAACTGTCTTCTGCAGAACTGGTGAGGCCACTTATGATACTCTTTCAGGCCTATCTGAGGCACAGGCATCAGGACATGCAGAGGACAGAACCACAATAATTTAGTGAAGAAGGATTACGTGAAAGTATATTTGGAATGTTTACTGCAGGGAGGTGTAGAAGAGATCCTTCTAAAAAAATCCTGATACTGTTCTAACCAAGTATGTAGAAAAGACTAAGAATTTGGATGATCTTGAGCTACTGTGTAATAGTATACACAGTAATTCACTTAAAAGATATTATTGGCTGGTAAAGATGCAGCTGGGCATCAGGCTAAAATCTAAGCACATAATTCAGGATAGGGCACACTGGCAAAGGCAGCAAATTCCAAAGTTGCTGTAGTCTGCCAGATGACCATCTCCATTTTAGCAGAATTGCATACTCTGTTTTGAAGGCTGGACTAATTTGACTGTTCGGACAAACACAAATGCCCTGTGGTCTGTGGTGACAACAATTATAAAAAGGCATACTTCTTCCTCGTCTATCCATTCATAGTCATCAACTTGCATCTGATGGCTTTCAATTAATCTCTCTCAGCTCCAAGGTTCTGCTGATAAGCATCCGCTCCTCCAGACTGAATTGCTTCAATCTCATTTTACCTTTGTTGATAAATCAGAACATTTATAATCTTCATAAATCTGCCCACAAATATGCAAATATATTAGTTACTGCTCTTTGGTTTTGAACGAAATAGACTACTATGGAAAAACAACAGAAAGAATAATTTATCTCATTTATGTCAGCATTTTGTTTCTCTTGTAATTTTAAGTAACTCCTTTGGTTTATTCCTATTTAACCAGGCTCCCTAGTGTATTTATCTGGTTCTGAACATTCTTTTGTATAATAAACACTGCTGAAAATAACATCTTAGGAATTACAATAACAGCCTGAGAAAGATACTTTATCCCTACACTATACTAAAAACAGTTTCTGATAATAGTCATATTTAGATACTCTCCAAAATTCCCCATTTTCAAACATGAAATTTGCTTCCCTAAATCTTTTTTCCAATGAGTAAGAATACCTAGTTCTCAGAGTTCATTGTAATGCTAATGAAAACCTTTTTTTATACTGACTTAGTTGAAGGATATCCTGTCCTTCTACTGCATTATTAATACCGCCAAACCACTGGAAAACAAATTGCAAATGCCAATTCACTTAGCGCTATCATTCGGCTCTACAGAATTTTCCATTTTAGCTACAGTGTGTGCTAAGTAGTAGACAAAATATATTTTACATGCAGTTCTCAGTAGTCTTTGTTTATTTTGTGACAAAAGTCTGACCAGCATATTGCTCATGTTCTTGTTTGTTTATAACTGGTTTCTTCGTGTGTTTCTTCGTGTGTTTATTTTTTTCCAGAGAAAGATTTTTGTGATTAAAATTATGCTGGTGCTCCTTTTCAAGATAACTCTTGATTTTTGTCCACACCAGATATACACAGCAAATTCCAGGAAGGAAAAAGCAACATGACATTTCTGCTCCATAAAGTAGACGCACAATTTAGTAATGAAAGTCAGTGAAGAAGCATATCACTTGACAATTAGAAAAATTTTGGTGGTGTTTTTATCTTTTTTTGTTGTTTGCTTTTTTTTTTTTTTTTTGAGAACAAAACCTGAGAGCCAGAAGATGCTTATTATGTAACCATGTTCAAGTATCCCATTTGATATACCACCATTTACTAAAGTGGACTGAATTACTCATAGACATAGAACACATTATTGTATTTATAAGATTTGGATTTGAGAATCTGCTGTCAGAGTATACATCTTTGAGCCTCTCATTTCTTTCAGCTACCTCCACTACTTCCATTCTTTTGTATTTGCCACAGCTCTTCTATTAAAATAACAAATATATTACAGGAATGTGTTTCCTGATAGTGAAATATTTTGAGAAAACCATGTTGAGATAACAGCTGTAAAAGAGCTGCTACAGAATTTTTGAAAATGAAGGCAACATTTCTGGAGTTATAACCATATGCTCCCAAATTCCACCCTTCTCCTAGGAAGAAACTCAGTTCATTTCCTCAGGTTCACCCCTCTCAGGCTCTTCCAGAGAACACCACAGATTACGGAACTTGCTTTATTCCTTCATAGCTTCTTGCGTAGCAGATCAACCTCAAATCCCTGCCAGTGAAAGCTCTCCATTCTGACAATTTTTTTTCTTTCTTTACTTTGAAATGAAAAAGCATGAAATACATTGTTAAAAGTTTGTCTTTCTAAGCAAAGGAAATACCAGACTGGCAAAACACAGCATTTGTTCTCTCGCTCAAAAGCATACACCACAAGAGGGCTGCACTCAATCTCACTTTTTGAAATTCCTATTTCTCAGCATTTAGTTATGCAATCTGAATGTTCAACACTTTCCTCCTGTTTTACTTTGAAAAGATGCAGTGCCTTATGAGGCCGTCTGATTTGTAGATCAAGACAAAGCATCCTGATAGTGAATCCTGGAACGTTTTTAAAGGTACATGTACCTACTCAATTGAGTTCCTCCTCTTGACCAGCCAAGAGGCAGCAATGGACCTCTAGCTAGAAGCCAGTGAAACTCATTCTGAACAACACTTCTACACTGGCTGGGGGATGCCCCAGAATGTTTTACAGACCGAGTGAGCTCACTTTGCTCATAGTCTTTGACTTGTTGAAACCTGTGTTGGCTTCATTACCACAATGTCTTCAGTCTGGGTGTAAAGCAGCCCTTGTCTGGCCACAGTGCTTTAAGCCAGCTTAGAGGGAGTGGCAGAGTAAAACCATTTTGCTTGTAAAAAATCATGGGGGATATACCCTTACTGCATAAATTCACAAAGGCTAAGTAAGATTTGTTTTCTCCAATTGTATTAATGACGTTTTAGAATACGATCCTCACCCCAGACGGTTTGCCAAGACAGACAGAAATCAGCCCCCGAAACTCCTCTACAAATACACAGCTCTGTAAGTACACAATATACCATACCTTACACGAAAAAAAAACCACCATTTGAGTCATAGGCTCATTATATTCTATCAGCATTTGGCTCTTTGGTTTTTATGAATTCTGTGCTGTCCACTGCTATCCAAACAAGACGACATGAAAAAGAATATGCTGCTAGTTGATTACATGTGCCAGAATACAGAAAAGCACAAGACAAAGTCAAGAGAATTTATCCCTTCAAGGAGGAGAGTAATCCTTTGAAAATGTTCTCTCCTAACATACAACACTGCTATTATAAATCAGAAATTATGTATATGTTTTAACATTGAGTGTACGCTTACATGCGTGTCTCAGTGTGTAATGTCAACT
>VYZV01006027.1:11942-27927 GCA_013401275.1 Pandion haliaetus | reverse complement strand
CAGTCCTAGCAGATAGTGTGTAAAGAATGGGAAGGAAAGAAGGAGCCACATAGCTGCTGAGCGTATGTTTCATTTAATTCTCTGCTGCATGCTACAAGAGCAGCAAAGCAAAGGGCTGACAGAGGAAGCCAGAGAGCTTTCAGGTCTTTTGGAAGGAATGCTTTTTACGATAAGTGAAGGCAGAAGTAGGACTGGTTAAATTACAGTGGTGCTGCCGACAGGATGAACCTAGAGAACACTTAGGCAAAGAATTCTTTTGAGGGATGATTTTTCAAAAGCATCCAAGCAGATTTAAAGAACAGTAATTCTTACAGGATTTTAAATGGGGCTTATGTCCGTAAGGTCTGCCCTCTGTGTTTGGCTTTTCAACATCAACACCCATAGCAACTTCCAGGCAACACAAATGTGCCATTGCTCACAAATTCCAACGTCTCTGAAGCGTTTTTGAAAATGTCTCTCCTTTTTATTTATTGTAGATGTTACGCTTTTCTCCTAATAGATGACCTTACTGTCTATGTGATGCCAGAAACCATTAGGACAGGCTGGCTCCTCTCAGAGCAGTGCAGTGAAGGACTGGTGATCGGAACAAGCCAGACAGAAGGTTGCTCAGGTCCCCACTTCTGGAACTGTTTTATAATCACAAAGAACACTCATTTTTACTGTTATACTGCGAGGTCAACAATGACTACCAATGCAAACAAAATCACTTTTTTGCATAATTCTAAATATAGATGATAAGCATTTCAGAGATGCTTATTTTAAAATATTATTAGCTTTTAACAGCATGAAATAGGATCAGGGAGAGACACTACCATATTGAATGTATATTAAAACCAGTTCTCCAATTCTTAACTGGTAGCCATTCCACAGAAAAATGAATTTATGGGAAAATATATTCAAACCTTATATCTGTAATATACTTCATTATAACACTTAATTCACATTGTACAGCACTTCAAATAACTGGTATGGCACACAGGCATAAAGGGAAACCCTTCCTATATCTACCAATGTTTAGTGAGAACATTGAGAGCCAAGACCTTATTTCCTGCCCTCCAGAATCCTGCAGTTCAGGAAAAGGTTGACAAAATAAGTCCCAAAGACAGCAATATTTCAGATTACATATAAGGTGATGAATGAGGTGAAGAGTTGAATTTATGCTGAAGTTTATATTTTGATAACAATCTATTTTAAAAAGCATTTATACTCTGCTACAATTTTTCCCAAGCTCCTCTGCCCCCTTATGTTTTTTCATTTTTCAGTATCAGTACGATAGCAACATCCAGGACTCATGAATGTGGCACTGCTCTCAACATCTCTGGATCAGAGCGTTGCAAATGACTGCCAAACTCAGGGATCTGAGTCAGCTCGGAAAAGTATGAGGCTGGACCAATTTTTGTCTACCCTGAAAATAGTGGCAGGGAATTGAGAGGAGGGCAAAGGGAAGAAGAGCTGAAGTTGCAACAGCAGAAAGGAATGAAAGAAACAAACTGCTTAAGGTTTAATGATATATAAGCAGCAAATTTTGCAAGTAGAGGAGATTTGAAGTTTTATTACTATCTTACAGATTTGGGGGCTATATCTAAACAGCTTGAGGATTCCAACATTTCCAGTAACTGAAATGATACTGCACGGATGTTATCCCCTGCCAGCAATTACTCATATAGAAAAGTGGTATCAGGAATACACAAAATACATTTGCAGCAACTTTAATGCAGCTGGAAATGAAAACAGCTAGCATCTGCAAAAAGTGGAAGAGTGGGGAATCCATCAAGTATGATTGAGAATCTCCTCTACAATGGGACTCTGATTTGGGATTAGTCTGTTCAGCCTGTAGATGCTGCTATTTTTCTGATCAAACACATCAGGAAACATCATGTCCTAACTGAAACTAAAGCAGTATTTTGTCCTGGAAAAAGTATGTTTAGGCTCCTCTCTACTCAAGACTGCTTGAAGCAATTATCTGCCTTACTAATAAACAGAGCCAAGAAATGGGTATGCTGTGTAGAGCATCTGGTAATGCTATGTGAAATAAATAGACATCAATGCTATTCCTCTGTTTATAGGAATTAATTTCAACTTCATCAATAATTAAATATGCTCCCAATACAACCAACATTATCTGCAAAATCATGGATCATTGGCTGACAAGAACGAGCAGTAATCAATAAACTTGAACTTCACCTGAGGCTCACCTATCGTCAACCACAAAGCTCAGTACTCTGACACAAAAACCCAAATCCCCTTGACAATTCTTATAGTATTCAGTATACTTCACTAGTATCAAGCCCGTCACAAGGATGTAGCGAACAAGCCCACGAAATGGACTGTTTGGTATTTCGTGCAGGATCAGAGGAGCACCAAGAGTATTATTGCAAGACCCTGTGCTAAGCTTACTGTGCTGCTGTGAGTGACACTATAGGAAAAAACAAACCAAATAAATATTCCAATCAGATGAATGACCTTTCAAAATGCACACCCAGAGAGATGCTAACCAAGTCTAGACCAGCAGATATACCTTGTTACACACACTTTTGGTCCACTGCCTAGCCAAAGTGTATAAACAACCAGAAAAACCTTTTTAAAAAATATCTTGAAGAGGAGATAAACATTAGATTTAAAAAAAAAAGCAGGAACATCTAGTTTTTACTGAGCAATCATTTTTCCTGAACTCATCTTTGACCAAGCTTCATTTCTACCTATGCAATGTGATGAGCTAACATATCTTTCCAGGCCTCCAGTTGAAGCAATTAAAAAAGCCCACATTCGCCAAACATTACCACATTGTTACCACAGATACTGTGTATTCTGAGTTAAGGGAAAACAGTGGAAACATCTAATACCACTGTGGGGTAACTGCTGGCAAATAATAACTTCTTAATATGGTTACCACAGTGACTATTAATAACCTGCAAGGAGGTAAACGGAAAATGATCTACCGCATGGTGTATCTGCTTGTCACAAGCCATGACTCACACATAAGAGACTGTAAGGAGATTATTTCAGTAGATGGATCTTGAGAGGCTCAAGAACGTAAAACCTGAAACATTTCCAATGAGTACCATAGATGTATGGGTGACAAACAATAACATGTCAACCTGCAAACACTACAGGTGGTAGCGATTCTTACATGGATCCACCATAAACCCTCCAGTGAAAGGCTGTGCTTCCTTCTCAAAAGCAGTGGAGGATGAAAAGAGGAAAGGATGGGGGCTGAGAGGAGAGAGTGGTTTGGAAAAACCAAATCCTTCCCAGGAAGACTGAAACAATGGACTGTTTGTCACAGAGGTGGGGCAAGTAGTGCAGCATACTGCTCTAGTAAGACATAAAAGAGATAGGAACAGAAACTTCAACGTGTACCAAAGGCCAGAAAATATCTAACAGAAAGCTGGTGCTCATTCTGAGAAGTATGTCAAAGCCAACACGTGCAGATGTTTGCAAGATACAGTAATCATCAACAGTTAACATGATTCTGGAAAAAATCAAGCTGCCCTCTCCCATGTTCCAGATTACAGAGACAACTGTCTGCGTTTGCAATAAAGCACAACAGCCTGCACCCGACTTTCTGCATTGCTGAATTTCACAGACATGCCTAGAGATAAAGGTATGTTTTTGAACACGGTCTTTGTTTTTTTTAAAATTAATTTGTTATGAATTTTCTACCAACACACAAAAGGCATAAAAGGCATGCGAGCTTCAATTTACATACCGATATTTCTATATCAAAGGCTATGCTACTTAATGCACAGGATCCAATTCTCATAAAAGCACAAGTTCAATTATAACGGCAACCAGTGAAGCTCTAATACTGCATTTTCAGCTAAAAAACTGCTCAAAGCTCTTTCACAATAGCTCTGTAATTTCTGAGTATCAGTCTACTTAGTAACACGACTCTGGGAGGCACACATGCACAAAGGAAAAAAAAAAAAAAATATCGGGAAGAAAGCACTTCCTTGCATTGAGGAATGACGGTTTAGAGGTTTAGAGTTGCTGCTTAATCTCTACAAATCTGATGGACATATGGGTGAAATTAGTTGATTGAGGACCTAAAGTTAATGCTCATGTGGCCACTTATATTTTCCTATTTCCAAAACAGACTGGTTTTGGTTTACACATGCACTGAGCAACCAGCACAAACAGGCAAGAACTGCTCTGAGAGATGGCAGTGCCGGTCAGTGTGCACGCTTTGGCCTCGCAAAAGCCCACAGAAATTTTGGCAGTGGCTCAGCATATCATGCTGGGAGTCAGAAATCTGTTCAGTCACAAAGAGGGAGGCTAGCTTTCGTTAAAACAACTGATCTAACCCTTACTGTCATTTGATGTGGGGCCTTTCTATGTCCTGTACTCTGTAACAGGAGACAAATTATGCACGAACCTGAAAACTGCTGAAGTCCTGCTTACATAGTTCAGTTTGAACGCATAAAACCTCTGAAGGTAATTCAGCAGACACTTCTGCGATCAACACCCACACATCTCACCCAATATTTATGTGAAGGGAAAAGAAACTTTGTGTGTCATCAAAATAGAAAGCAGCATATTTAATACATATATCCATTCATTCATACAGCCTGCCCACCATAGCCTGAGCATTTCTGTCAATGAACAGAGATGTTACAGACCTGAATTTCACACCTTCATCAACTTTCACTTAAAAAAACCCCCATACATAACACACTTAGAAATTGGTATTACTTTGATTTACATTTGAAAGAATAAACGGCATCTGTCTTGTAAGCTGTAGGTGCTTTGGACATAACTGTGCAGAGTAGAAGCATCATCTACACCAGAAGACAAGCCGCTGGCAGTATCACGGTAGCTTTCCTCACTGACATTTCATCCACTCATAAAAGCAGCCTCCTGCCTGCCTTTCTTTCAAAGTCAGAGTAAGAAAAAAGGTTCTGGGAGCTAATATACTCTGCCTACTTCAAGCTGGAGGGTCTCGTTAATGAATTACTAAATTGAAAGCCTCAACTTTAAACACCATTTACACAAATATGTCACATTTGAGCATCTTGGCTCATGTGACGATTGCAGGGCTCGAGACAGATACAGGAGCTTACTGTATTCTCCGTGCATAGCGAGGACATTCAGATGCCGCTTACAAGGACCTGCTGTGTAACTCTGGCTACTTCACCCTCCAGCAAAGGTGAACCAAACCGTACGTGTCAGCTTTCAGAAGTGCTGCTCATCACCTCTTATTAACCATCTTAGATATATATTAATCTGCAAGTCGCAAACTGTGTCTCTAGATTATCAGCTCAAAAGTGCCATATAAGCACATTGTACCATAACTCAAATAAATGGCATTAAAAGTTAAGTACATAAATACACATGCATGGATACTACAGCTCTCAGAAGAGCACACAGAATCCACGTAATAGTAAGTGTCACGGGATTAAAATATTTACACAGATATATATAGATATCCTGGACTGAACACCTAAATACAATTTTCCCACCCTAGCAATGAAACAAATTGGGATATTGCAGGTAATTACTGAAAAGCAGTACAGCTGTAAGACTCTGGTATGAACAGTAGAAGATATAGACTGGTTTCTGACTGTGTGTATACAAACATTTGTTTTGGAGCAAAACTATCAATTTGGAACCAATCTGGGAAACAGGATGAGAATTACAGTTTCTTTCCATCAGTAAGGATATGGAATGAAGGCAAGCATATTAAATTTTATCTTTTTTTATTTTAGGATGCTGCAGTTGACAGCTGTTATCTGCAGTATTTTTTTCAGTTGGGTAATTATGAACTAGAAATAAATTTGAGGCTGAAATACTATAGTAAGGCAAATAATTCTGACTCTTCATCATACTGTAAAACCAGCAAAATATAAAACCCATAATAGGAACATCCAGGCCAATGTATGCAGATATTAAAGGCTGTTGATGGATACAGAGGAAGTGTCAAAAAGAGGTCAGTTAAAATTTAATGTTGGCAGAAACGATTGTCTGCAAAAGTACGAATAATCTTCTAATGATGCTTTAAAGCCTTAGCTCTGTCTTAACACTTACTGTTTATTTAGTCCTGAGAAAACACTTACAAGCCATGAAGCAATGTTAAGAAAAGATTCGTAAACAACTATTTTCTCTTGACAGACTATTTGGCTACAATTACAGATATTATGCCAAGATAATACACGTAATTCAATGAATCCAGACAATATTGAATCAAATCAACTAGTATTATTTTCCATCTCTTTGAAACTGAACATTCAAGCCATCTGAACTTGCAATGTTATTTGGCACTTCAGAAAAAACTTTATAAAATACAACCAGGCCTGAAAACCTATACTTAATTTCTGAGTAACCTCCTGACCTTTCATAGAAGGATCTCACAAACTAGATCTTCAAGAGCATTATATAAACCATAAGTGTTTTTAATTAACATTGTTAAAGGCATGCTTATATAGTCTTACTTAACTTCCTGCACATTTCTGTCATTTTCAAAGTCCGACATTTTGTAAAATGAGATGATTTGCCTTTAACCCAAGTCCTGCCAAAAATGACTCCATATGTAACATCTATTCAAAGTTTCAGGCTTTAAAAAAGGATTAAATAAGATTTTAGGAGATCATTAAAGAGAGGTATCCGATGATGAGTTCAAATAAAAAAGTCATGACCAACCTTCATTTTGTCTAGAGTTCATTTTCTGTCACTCATTCACACATTCTGGCTCAGTCTTTCCAAAAATGCTCACCTTTGTTCCCCAAAGAAATACAGCATAAAGCACTAGTCATTTTGCACCAGGTGCTGATTGAAACCAGGATTCATAACAGCTGACGCAAGACAAATGATACACTTGATCAAGTGAAGAGAATTAGAAAGAAGCAAATCAACTCACACTTCTCTCTGCTTTCCATTGATAGCCAACTAACCAGATGTGATAGTACTTGGGATTGCAGTGGTCACTTTGGTCAACAAAGGTTTGGTCTTCCACAGGGTAATTCCTCTGGCTGCCATGATAAGTGATCAAAGCAATCAAATGTGCTTCAGCGCTGAGAAAATGTGTAATTAAGATCAAAGAGTTTGAAGAAGCAAACTTTAAAGCATGCTAGGAAAAAAGGCTAGTGCTATTTTGAGTAACATGCATCAGTAAAGACTAATGAAGAATCTCAAAAACCTGCATTATCTGTTGCAGTGACTGTCACAATTGACTAGAAATTCAATAATCGTTCTCAAGAAGGATGATCTTCTTGGCAGGGCTGAAAAAATACATATATTTTGTTAACCTATATTAAGCCTAAGAATATTTAATACTTTTCCATCTTCATTAGTCCTTACTGAAATTTTTGTTCCTCTCTTACTTCCACATCTTCAGATAATGCTCTATACTGCATATCAGGTAGCAAGCTGACCTTATCCAGCTACCATGTGGTCTTTCCTTCTTTGTGTTCTCACGTCTATTCTGTATTTTTCTCTTACCATGCACAAACAATGACATTATATTAAAATTATTATTGAGCCAAAGGAACACACTTCTCCAAAAATCAATGCTGAATCAAATTTATGTCTTTCTCTTGCTTAAAAAAACAGCAACAACTGCAGTCCTTATTCTCCTATGTTATTAATTATACATCTAAAGCATGTTCATAGTCTGTGTTTACTCTTGGGTGATTCTAAGGTTTATATGAATGAGGAAACAGTAATGTGATCATTTACAAGTAGAAGAATATTTTCACTGTCTTGGCACCTGAGCATAATGAAAGGAAAAACCAGTCAGCTTTTACCTGGGTTTCTGTTTAGAAGAGTCAGCTCAGGGGGTAAGAGCTATCACTCATGAAGAGGTAGAATGTGGAAGAAAAGGTAAGAGACTCAAAAGCCAAGGAGATGTATTGCCTAAACAATTTTTATTGCTTTTTTGGTGGAGGATACGTAGATTTTTTTTTTTTTCCTTAGCTCCCATAATCTCAGCAATGACTTAGAAACCACCCTAGCAGCATCTACAGGCAAAAAAGATCAAATAGTTGAAATAATGACCATATAAGAGTGAAAAGGCAGGCAGGGGAATTTGAGTGTTGATCATCACTGGCAAAAACCCATTCACATGGTTCAGAAATTTTTGCCACCTATGGAAGGCAAAGGACTGACAAATGCTTGGATTATGCTGTCAGGGTCCAGACAGCGCATCCTCTAGGAAGAAACTCTCCCGCACAGATACAAGAAACATTTTACTGAAGGTTATTTTTTCCTGATTCTTCACTTCCTATTCAGAAGGGTGGCTAACAGTTATTTTTATGTAACAACAGGTAATTCTTTCATGCTACAGCTTGTGATGCATATTAATGAGGGTTCTTGCCAAATTAAATTTGTTTTTTCAACATTCGAAAAGCAGTTAAACTTCTAATGACATTTTGCCTCTCTCTTTATCAACCTACTTTTGGAGCAAAATAATGTACTCAGGCCTGAAGTAAAGAGACTTGAGCCTCAGGAATGGAAAACAGCCACAAGCCAAAATGTGTTCACAGGAGAGCTATAGGGCAATAAGGTTGTCATCTATGCACAAAAATACTTTCAAAGACGTAAACATGATGTTAAAATCTCCACCACTCCCTCCTGCACGTTAAAGTCACAGACACTGCTTTGTGCTTGCAGTTATGAGCAGGAAAAAAGGAAGCAAGTCTATTTTATGATTATTGCTACTACTGTAGCATTAGGACAGTCCAGAAACAGGGAGTCATGTTAACACCATATCCTTAACAATCCTGGTTTTCTTTATTACTGCTAGTATCAGAAACTAGAATTGTAAAAAAAAGGCATTCTAATAGTATAACTAAAGTCAAACCAGAGCTGCACAATAACGCTAGGTACCAGCTGTGCCATCTGTATCTGAAAATCTACCAGGACATCTATATTATACAGATGAAAATATATATATACATGCAGGTATATAATATACTGAAGTGTTTTAAAGTCAAGCAACTACAGTTAGGTTGCCCATAAAAATAAAACATTTCAGCACAATTGGTCCATATTTGGCACACTTGTAAACAATAGAAAACCAATTCTTAAATTAGTAAGTAATATCTAAGTATTTTAAAATGCTACTTGAACTACCTTCTCACACATAATTTACTACATAATAGCACACAGTCATAATATATATCAATGCCTATCAAGGTACGCAATACCTAGTAAATTCAATGCTAAAGGGACATTAAGATTTCACTCAATATTTGCCTGCCTTAAATAAAAGTAGGAGTTAAAAGCATTTAAAAGACTGGACAAAAAAAAAAATTATCTATGAAGATTTTTTTTTTTTCCCCAGCTTTATACTGCATAAAATCAGTTAATCAGCCTGAAATATTTTCCTTTTTATAACCCAATAGCCTAATTTGCATAGATCTCTCGTACAGCAATAGAAGAAAAAAGCATTTTTATAAAATTAGAAAATGACTGTATAACCACAAAGCTCATTCCTGCAGCAAATACAGATTCTTTTTTTTAGGTTGATAATATTTCAAGTGGAAAATATTCCTTTAACTGAAAATTTATTCCAGGCTAGAAATATTATTATGCACTAGGTTAACCTAGTGCTGAAAAGTTTTAAGTAAAACAAGCTTTTGAAATTGCATATGTGGCTAATTTTTTTTCCACCATAGAAAACTCAGTAATAAACACTCAAGATCGATGAAAATCTAAGATGTCCACCACTGAATGTCCAATAAAAATAGAGTCAAATAGATATATGGTCCAGCCGGAGTTGTCCAGCTGGACAAAATACCAAACAAAGTGTTTACGGTGATCTTAGGATATCTGCTTAGTAGGAATCAGGCAATATGCAAGGCAGCTCTGCTCCTAAAATCCAAGCAATGATTCCAGCAAGGGAAAAAAAAACTACCAGCAGGCCCTTATTCTTTTTAATAATCTCAAACATCTTCCTTTGGCAGTCAGAATAACCAGCATGTGTTAAAGATCTAGAATTGCTTTTCCCTAAAGAAACAGCCTGTAAATAAGTCACTTCGTATCGACTGTATATGTTTATTTTCTTCAACCATACGTTCATATATCCGCAAACATTCACTCATCTTTATTTTAATCACCACCACATCACTATCATTTAATGGTTACACTGTTACAGCCTCAAATCTCATTGAAATGCCGATTCCCAAAACAACCCACAGACATCTCGATCTAACAAGCAATCGCATCTTTACACTCTGTTCCGCTGATAACAAAGACTCTATCTCTACCCCCAGATTAATAAAGGGATAGAAGACCACTTCTAGGTTAAAAGCAAGTATCATGCGTTCTCCTATCCACTACTCTGCCAAGCAGCACAACTCCTATTTTACGCAGCTTCTCAAAGTCACCATCACCTGAAAAAGCCGGCAGCACTGGGCAGCTGACTTGCTGCATCTACAGGCTGCTGTGCATTCCCCTTGTCCATTTAACACAGCAACTTGTTGTCTCAGCTCTCAGACTTAAAACCAGAAGCTTTTCAGAGAGGGCAGTATTATACATGTCTGCGTGTCTGGTGTCAACCACCCAATTGGGGTTAAGGACTGCTACAGACAATAAGGCTGAACTTCCTTGGGATCTTTTCCACTATTCTTCTGAGGTAGACTGCTAAACAAGCCACAATATTAAAAAAAAAAAAAAAAACCAAAAAACACAAAACCAAACGAAAACATTGTTTACATCCACTGCACATCTCCTGATGATATTATTATCTGTTATCAACTCTCTCAAATCTCTCCATGTTACAATCCCTTTAAGTAGGGTTGCAAACAAGGGCTTTTTTTGTGATCAGGATACAAAGTTTTTCTGAAATTACTTCAAGCAGTCTTGTGAACATCAGCTTCTACAGCTTGGGTGAGATTCATTATCTTAAAAGGGAAAAAAAGCCATGTAAAGATAGAGCAGGATTACCTTCCCTTAGACGCTCAACCACAAAAGTGAATCCAGTAGTTCGCGGATGTAAGACGTACTCATATTTTTGAAGTCCGTTCTTTTCAGCAAATTCATTACTGCGGGCTTTCGTATTGGCTGAAGGAGAGAATAAAAAGCACCGCTTTCTATTAGTGTACATGTAGACCAAGAATTAAATATAAGTATTACATGACAGGAACAGTATAACAGCAGTTCACACAGGACAAATGTGCAACAGCTTTTTGGGTGAAGGCAGACTGCAAGTGTGCTTTCAGTTGGCTATAGTATGGTATGAAGAAGACCAATGTGGATTGCAAGAAAGCCTTTTTCCCCTCTTATTTCATTTTAGAAAATTATCAGCAAATCTTGCATATTTATCAAATGCAATCTGAAATCTATTAAAGTCTGTTAATAGTTCTGTGTATACTTCAATACCCATTTTAGAGTCAAATGTGTTAATTGGCTCAATTTTTTTTTTTTTTAAACTCAAAAGGCACTATGTATATTAATGGAGGTTTGATATTATGTACAGAAATACCTTGAGGTCAATGTTTAACCACATTGAACTTATTTTGGAAAGAAAAGATTAAATGGAGGAAAACAGTTAATCTAATATATTAAAATGGTATTTTACATCTTCATTTGAACCTGACACCTTTTATTCATCAACCTGTGCTGCACATACCTACCCTGTTTTAATTTTTTTGACCAACTGCCTCAGTGTCACAACACATGCTTGCTACTGTACACAGAGTACATGCAAGGCATCTGGAAAGCAGCATGGCTAAACCCTGTGACAAATATGTTTTGAACCTCTGGCAAAAAGAAGTCTCTCACGAGAAAACCAAATAAAGGCTTTTCAGAGCCAGTTGCTAACAGAGCCCACTAAGCGAGGAAGACGCGGACACTAAAGCGAAAACTTCTGAATACAGGCAGAGAGGAAGCAACTTGTTCTCCAAGGAGGTGCAGGAGGCTCCTCCAAGCAGCCTCAGTTAGCAGCCAAATGGACTTTGCTGGCTACACTGACTCCTTTGTTGTGGGTACTGCTGTGCCTCCTCTGGGGCCAAAAGGCAATGGACACATGCAATGTTCCCTTGGCAACATGGGGGAAAAAAAAAAATCAATTTGATCAACTAACTTATTAAATAACTCAAATTTGTATAGTCTTACAGGTGTTTAAAAAAAAAAAAATCATTGCCTAAGCAATATATTGTCTTTATCAAGCAGAAACAGCTCTTTTTTTAAGTGTCCACAGTTAACCTTAACAGAGATGGGAGATAAAGTACTGAAAAACATATTGATACTTATAGGTAAGTCCTTTCCCTTACAATCATAGTAATTTTTCCTGTAAAGGAACAATAGCATAAGTGGACAAATCAACAGTAGTACGAGATATCCTTTTTGCAGTAATGCAACTTTCCTGCATCTTCTTTTTTTTCCTAAATTACATGAGCTCTTTTGTTTATCAAAAAAGTGTGGGTGTCCCTCCTAAAGGACTATCTACCTATTAATAAGTGCTATAGCATATCAGTATACTGAGTGTCTTTTCCCTGTGACCTACTGTTTCCATGCGTAAGACTATTGCTTTTCATACATGCAATCCTTAAGGTTAAGTGCACAGATTTCCTGACCATGTGATTTGGAGGAAAGGACAACTGTTGCACAGTAGCCAAGCAAGTGATTCAGCAGAGAGAATCCAAAGATTTAATTCTCACCAAATTGCCGAAATGTACAAATACTTGAAAATACTACATCTTCAAAAAGTATTGCTAAAATTACAGAATATGTGAAATACTAAAATTACACTTGGCTATGTAACTTAAATTTATCTTTCCTTGGACATATGCATTATGTCTTTAAGCACATGATCAGAGTTATCTGTTTTTGTCTGCTCAACTACTACCCCATTCAATGTTAAAAACGGACTGTTCTGTATCACCGAAGGGAACTTGCCTTTAGGACTCCTGCCTCTGCAATGGCAAAACTCACAAAGTGGGTCATGAGCAAGACTTGGAATGGCAGAAAAGGCAAGACAAATCTGGTAATTATTAAATGATTCTCTGAAAAGCCAGATTCTACCTCTTAGACATAATTGTATTGCACTATTAGCTCAACAACTTAAACTCAATTTTCTAAGAAATTACATTGATCACAAAGAGCACTCCTATAAAAAGTATACAAGTCAAGAGTTCTTTTCCAGATTCTGTGGTGATTCAAGTAAAATGTTTTAAATTAATTTATCACAATATTTTTAAGCTAATGTATTGTTTCTTCCACAGGACAGAAGTATCTAAGTCTTAAGCATCTCAAACAGCACACTGTTAATGAACACTCAGAAAAACCCTCTCTGTATGTCTGCTCACTAGCACTTTGTTTCAGAGGGACCATAAAAACTAATTCCTTGGTGTTTGCGAAACACTCCTACTTGCACTGCAGGAAAACCAAAGAGTAAATGGGCAATTTTGTTTTCTGAGCAAGACCTAACTGATGGTGCAAAAAAGGTTTGGAACCTCCACTGCCCATTGCTTTGAAATAATCATCTTCAAACCTCCTCTTAGTGCACCTCCCGGCACATGGAAAGAACTCACTGTAAGCATCTGCAAAACATCTTCCAAGTTTCCCTTTACTACAATGCCTTCCTAAAAACATGTGAACAGCTGGACATTGGCACACCAGCCAACACGATTCAGCTATTTCCTGATATTTGTATCCCCATCTTCCCTCTGGATTGTAAGTTTTATTAACAGAGATTGTTACCTTCCCCTTTTGCATGACCCTAGTGTAATGGGATTTTAGAACGAGAATAACGCTTCCAGCTAATACAATGATCGTTGTCATCTGGAAAAATCATATCCCTCTTCCCTTCCTAACAACTACCAAGGCACAGGTCTTTGCGCATCAAAAAACATTTATTACAGCAAGTCGGGAAAGCCAAAGGGTTTTGGTGCTATCCTGAAAGCAAGGGTAGGATATGCCTTCACTCTACCAAAAAGTAAGAATAATGCCCTTGTCCCCCTCCTGCTACTCTCAGCATTTGAAGAAAACAGGTTCTTACTCTGCTATTACTTATTAACAAATGCACTGACTGCCACCCTATCCAATGTTAAGCACCTTGGTGCCTACTGCTGTTGGGATCCCTGTGCGAGACACCTGTGCCTAAACCTTCTGGGGGAAATTCAGAGCAAGTCTGCTGCTCAGAACTGGAGTCAACAAAAAGCAGAAAATGGGCTGCTCCCCATTGTATGAAACCTAGAGATTAGAAAACTGATCCAGGAAATTTGAAACCCATTTTTATATCCTCTCCAACCTGAGGGAATTCACACAGCAAATACCTTTTTAAAAATCCCTTAATCAATAGACGAGGCTACACTGTCAGTGCTGCAAAACTTACGCAGATGCCTCATCATTCTGCAGTCCAGATTGTAACATTCTTAGATGAAAGAATGAAAAAAGTGAAAGATGCCTTTGTAAGCCTGATAGTGAAAACACTTCCTTAAAAAGAGGAAGCATATGTTCTCTTCTTTGCTTCCAACCAACTAACACAAATTGCATAAAGCAGCTCTTGAAGCAGGGACTGGAAATTAACTTTTGGGTCTCCTCAATCCCAAAACATCACTCACAGCATTTGGCTAAGGGTACTGCCCCCTCTCGCTTACTCCCTCTGAAAACTGTGAGTAAGCGTTGCTTTCTAGACATGAGTGTTTTCTTTCTTACACTGTAAGCCAAAGTAAATCTACCCCCAGAGGTTTTTTTCTTATCATTCCTATTAGGTGCATTTTGCATTTTAACTCCTTGGTTCTATTTGCCCCTATGATAAAAAAGAGTAAGCAGAATAATCTATTTTAAAGCAGCTAGTTTATTAACAGAGGGTGATGTGGGACCCTTCCTGATCCAAAACTGCTTCATGCTCTTTCTCCTGTGGTCTCACACTGACTTGCCTCTCCTCCCCTGTCTCCTTCACCTAACACATGCTGCCTCTCAGAGGGTATGTTCTTTGGGGTGGTGACAAGTACAAGACCTCCAATTTATTTTGAGTCTTTAGTCACTGCTGCAGATCCATTGTCAAACTACGCAGAAGAACAAGTATTTAAGGGTTCTGGCCATAACCTCTTACTTTTTTTTTTTTTTTTGCTCCTGTGCTGCCTTTGGTACATAATTTGATTACATTTTTTCCCATTTATCTCAAAATTACATGGGCAAATCCCATTTATCACATTTTAAAATTACTGGAAAAGCTCAGGAAGTCAGCACTTTCTACAAGCACCACACTTCAGAATTTCATTTCAAGTAACTGGAAGAAGAAATTATGCCAACGCATTTTCTTGATTTTTGAGTTACAGATTTTTAAGAAGTTAAATTGCTTTTGACTCCTGAAAAACTGAGGATAAAATTCAATTTTTTTTTCAAGTCAAATTATATTTTTAATTGTGAGCTAGTTTTAATTAAAACAAAAATCTCTAGAATTTTACTTTGATGAAAGCCGTAATGCAGTAACAAGCTGCATTCGTGTGCATCTGAACTAAGACTCCAAAACCTCTACCCAGGTCAGGGAAAAGCTAAGTCTGTGCTCCCCATGAAATATGTATGCAGTATTAGCTCCTCTCAAACAAACAAGCTCACATGCTTACCAGATTCAACATTGTCCAGGCTGATGTGTTTTGCTGGACGTCACCCAAAAGAATTATAGACTTCCCTCATCACTCTACTGGAAAGCTGACTCTGACAACTTTAATACAACAATTTCTGATCAACTCTCAACTACTTTTTCTTTTTTGTTAGTACTAGTGCACTGAA
Source organism: Pandion haliaetus (assembly GCA_013401275.1). Taxonomy (NCBI): domain Eukaryota; kingdom Metazoa; phylum Chordata; class Aves; order Accipitriformes; family Pandionidae; genus Pandion; species Pandion haliaetus. Next base: position 12,252 of record VYZV01006027.1, on the reverse strand, counting down.
ATTTGAGTATTAGGCACTATCTTTTCCTTTAATCTGCCTTGTGATAAAAGCATGCACCTCTATGATTTCAAGTACTCTCAAACAATATTGGTACCAGGCAGTGAAAGAATTGAGTACTCCAAAAATCACTCTTGGGGAAAAAAAAAAAAAAAAAAAAAAAAAATCCTAGTTTATCTATTAGAGGTTTGCATAGAAAGCATAAAAGCTATATTTGCTCACAGTTAGTATTTTAAGAAAAGCAATTCTTCTTATTTGTGCTATTTTCAGAGTATTGCATGTTAAATCAACCTCTATCAGTGCTTTTGAACAT
>VYZV01006027.1:0-11908 GCA_013401275.1 Pandion haliaetus | reverse complement strand
TTTTGAACATTTTTTTTTTTTTTTTGCATTACCGAAGTATATTACATTTACTAGAAAAGTGAAAAATCCAGCTGAAGTTCATTGTTACCTTCTAGACGGAATATTGCATGTGATCCACATCACAACATTCCTGCCAAAAGCTGGGCTGTAACAAGCTTTCCTACTTGTTTTTTAGCTGTTCCTCAAGAAAAAAAGGTCTGTGCAATCACATTCTGCCCACTTGTTCCCCTTAACTTTTGAAGCTATTGCCACAGAGACAAGAGATTCAAAGATAATTAAGCCTCACGGGAGTTTTAGAAAAACCAATGGCTGAGTAAAGGGAAGCCTCCGGCAGTGGAGATCTTAATAACAAGAAAAGCCAGGGCAGGCTCCACAGGTCTTTAGTCTGTCAGAGCTTTCAGCACAGCATGCAGCGGTCCATCGGTTAACACAAGTATCGGTGAGGATAAGCCACAGCACACGATGCCTCTTGCCAAGACAGCAGCAAGAGATTTGTGAAGGAAATGTCACACGGAAGGAAACACAAGGAAAAAGGAGAAGTTGGAGTGAAAAACAGACCATGCATAGGGATGCAGACACAAATCCATAGGAAATGAGGCTTTAATAGGCACAGAGCAATACAGCAACTTTTTTTTTTTTCTTATTGCTTTCTGAAGAATTACTATGAAGAGTCTTGTAAGGAACACCAAGAAAAACAAAAGAACAAGCAAAATAGTGGGTTGTATTCCAGCTTCCCAGAAGCACTAGACTTATAGTTGCTTTGTTTTCTTCAGGGCTTCAGAAAGTCTGGCTATATGTTTATCTGCTGAGGGCTTCTTTTTAAGCAATTACAGTAAAATACCTTTGATGCACTTAGCTTTAACCTTGAAGTACTCCAGAATGAAAAGATGACCATCCTATCAGAAATAAGTATGTAATTATTACCTCAGACCCTATACATCCAGTCCACAAATACATTGTTCAGGGTTCATGACATTACTATTTCTAAAATTTATTTACGTAGCATCTTCCACTGCAAAGTACTTCCCCAACCTGAAGTCAGGCAGTGGTCCATGTATAAATACAGTCATACTTTACATTTCTTTGAAATCTTTCATTCTCAAATACCTGAAAACATGATACAATTTCTTTTAAAGAGCAGTACATCTACCATTGTCATGCAGCTGCTGAGAGCACAAAAAAAGGAGAGTAGCACAGAGCTGCACAGCCATTCTGCTTTTCAGTGAAGTACACGTAGAATATTTTTCATATTTTATTTCAAATTAATCAGTACATATAATCATTTACTATAATTTCTTCTGTGAATTTTGTTTTCAGAAGTAATTAGTAGTTTTGGAATTTGGTCAGAAAACAAGAGCCGTTGCCTCTATTTTTGTAAAACGTCCCCTAGGATATTGAGTGACCATTCAGAACAAAACTGCGGTTTATTTCTTATTCTAATAGATGGAACCTGAAGTTGCAATATGTCCTAATATGTCAATAACATAATAATTTTCCGAAAATAATTTTTTCAAAATGTTACACAAAATACATTATTATGGTCTATCATTCTCATATGGCATAAACTTACTGCTTGGTCAGGATCAGCTTGTCAAGGGATTTTGCCCTGTTTCCCATAATATTTTAAAATATATGACCTAATGCTTCCTGTGAAGACAGTTAGATAGGAAGAGCTATTTACTTTCACAGAAAAAGCCCCACAGTTTTGCCTGTGTCTATACATCTTACTATGTACAAATATAAAATCAAGGTGGCATTCATTATGGATGGCAGGATAGAGTGCTAAACACCGGACAGTTTAACATGTCAGAAGCCAGCACAGCTGCCCGAGGAAGCAGCACCCTATCATCTTCACTGCCCATTGCTCCATCCTTCCCACCGTGCTGCTTCCTCCCTGGGCTGCTCAACAAACCAGGGGGAAATGATCACCACCTATCTGCGGTGGCTTCAGAAGAACAGCACAGTTAGTGTGGATATCCATTTGGCGCTGCAAAGTTAAAGAGTACGTGTTACACGTGTATGAGGAAGGAAAACCAAAACAACAGAAATACCTTAAAAGAAGAAATAATGTCAAAAATCTGTGTTCAGAAATCCAATTAAAGAATGTGTGAATATTAAGTGAAGAACCTTGTCTGCATTAATTTCTCAGTGGATGGTATAAACAGCGTATCAGTTACAACAGCAGAGAGAAAACCCTCTGTTTCCTTAAGCAACTCCACATTCAGGTGGGAGCATCCCCACCACTGCCTTTGGGACTCCACAGCACAAGTGTTAACACACTGTGGCTGTATCAGTCCTCAGCTAATTCTTCTTTTTTTAAAACTGCAGTATGAAGCTTCCTCAGTTCTTTAAAATCTGTTGTCTGAGGAATATTGGGAGGGATTAGAAGGTATACCTAATTTATGAAATAAATTACAATCCATCCAATTCTTTCAATTGTCTTGAGATGGAAACACCTCAGAAAGAGTGTAAGCGACCCAAGGAGGAGTCCCCTGACTCCATGAATAAGATTAAGATTTCATCTCGTAATTAAGAGGTAGGAGGGAACAGTTGTTCATGAATTCAAAAGCAAAAAAAAAAAATTAAAATGAGATAAATTTCCATCCTTCTTCCTAATTTTAGATAGAAAATAACTATTCAACAAGAGATATCACATGAAGCAGTCCAAGAATGTACAATGAATTTATCCTCTTTTAGGAAGGCTGATCAAGTGATGACAATTCCCAACAGTGTGATAGCATCTGAATACTATACACATCCAGTTTTAAGGATATCAGGAATACAGAAGAAAAAAAATGGCAGTATATGTTAGTTATTTTTGTACTGTGTCTAGTACTTCCTGATCTGGCATTGCAATAAAATACGATTTGAGAATACCTGCAATGGAAAGTATAGTAAAAATCTTTTAAATAAGCTAAAAGGTAAAAGTTTAATTGTAATTGTTTTTCTATTCCAAGATGATGCTTATCAAATCATGCTGCAGGCATGAACCTCCACAGAACATTCATATAATGTCTTCTTTTATTGGCAATTGACTTGTCTTCAACACTGGTTAGCAGCTTGCTATTAATGCCATAAGATACCTGTATTAAGGTAAATATTTTCTTAAGAATTAATACTACAGGATCAAACTCATGAAATTTACTCTTATGATCAAGTCAACATTTGTTTTAGGAAGGTATTTTTCTTATAGAGGCAGATATAGACTGCTTACATGGCCAAAGGAACAAATATCTCCATTTTCTCCTCTAAAAACATTAGGCAAGAAATCTAATAGAATCGTTAGTTCTCCTCTTCAATCACTCTTCCATAGGTCTGGAATGATTTTGCACTGTTCGCCACTGTAATACAGGAAATGGGAACATGCAAGTGATTTATGCCAGGTCTTGAAACCTACTTTCGCTAATGCAATGTACATACAGCGCAGACTAATATAAAGCCATTTCAATCATCAGATGCTTTGAAATGTAAGCTATTTCAGGAAGACTGGCAAGGCATCTCAGTGGAACTACGTTTGTGCTTCTCAAATGAATCAGTACATATGATAATTTCGTACAATTTCGACTGTCCATGAGAACCCAGGCTTGCTCCTGCCTTGGACTTTTTTTTAACTATTTCCATAAACAAAAAAGAATTTAAACATTGAACATTCTATGAGATGACAAATGCAACTTACCTGTGAGATCAGTTCCTTCTGGAAAGATGAGAAGTTGTAATGGTTCACGAATGTCACAGAAGTAATCCAGCATTTTTTCAAAGTGACTCTTGTCATCTTCCCACTTTCTCTGAATGAAAACAAACGCAGCAACCTGCATAGCCCAGCCTAAAGGTTAAAAAAATACACCTTTAGTAACATTCCACTCTGACATTTTCACAGTCTGGTATTCCAAAATACTGTGTCAACTGTGTTAGACAACATTTTATCTGCTGCCCACCTACCCTCACCTCTGATTAAGAGCACTTAGCTACCTTGTAAAAGGAGTTTTGGATAGGAAGCGAAAGAATGCATAATCTAAATAAATAAATTTGGAATGACTTCTGTTTTGCAAAATTCAAGTTACCAGAGTTAGAAGAGCTTTCCAGAGAGCAAGAATAGGGTCAATGCTGTCATGAAAGGAGGTTGTAGCGACATGGTTGTCAGTCTGTTTTCCCACGTTACAAGCGATAGGACAAGAGGAAATGGCCTCAAGTTGCACCTGGCAAGGTTTAGATTGGACATTAGGAAAAATTTCTTTAACGAAAGGTTTATCAAGCACTGGAACAGGCTGCTCAGGGAAGTGGTGGAGTCACCATCCCTGGAGGTATTTAAAAGACATGTAGACGTGGCACTTAGGGACATGGTTTAGTGGCGAACTTGGCAGCGTTAGGTTTACGGTTGGACTCAAAGATCTTAAAGGTCTTTTCCCATGTAAATGATTCTGTGAGGCGAAGTATGTAAAAACATGGCCCTCGCTACAATAGCCTTAACCACTGCAACGCTGATTTGCTCAAGGGAAGGCGCTGCCCCTATGGACAAACATCTCGGCAATGCACTGCAGGATAAAAGAAATCTGCATTATATAGAGGTAGTTGTCCTTAGTATTGCATGTTAAACATGTGCATTGTGCAGAAAATATCTATTGCTTCGAGGGTTTTACTACATATACCCCTTATAATTTTCAGTACTAATAGAAGAAAATACTAAGCTGTTCTTTACGCTTGATTATAGGAAAATTTGATGTATATCCATTCGTTTGTATTAATACAAAAGACAGCTGTGAAGATTTACAGCCTGACATCAAACCAAGAATGCAATGCAGTTAAATAAATGAAACTGTTTCTGAGCCTGCAGCTCAGAGGTCACAGGCCATTATCTTCAATAAACATTCTTAGCTTTTTTGGCACAATTTAATGTACAGTGTATCTCATAATATTAGAAGTTCTGTCCACTAGTTCAGACAGCAGGACAAAAAATCAGGGCTACAGTTCCACCACATGCCTGTCATGCTCCCTTCTTAAACACAGCTCACAGGAGCATGACACTGCCTTACCACTGTACTTGGCTAGCTTGTATCTCATCAGAAAACCTGCAAATAGATATTTCACATCACAGAGAAAACATCACAGCTTCCCATTCCCCTTTTTGCTCACTACAGCTCTCAAAGTCTGTTCTTCCTTTCCTGGTGACTTACAGCATGTTATTCTTGCACTTTATTTCAGCTCCTCTTTACAGGGATTCCTTTCTATTCTGTTCCTGGCAATATCTTACAAGGAGCATATGCTAGAAAATCAAAGTCACCAGTTTTTAAATCAACTTCATAAGTCGGTCAGCGTGGATAATGCATTAACCAAGCTGCATCATCTCTTCTGTATTGGTTAGGAATGTTAATTGTATTCTTAAAGATTTGTAACCTGTATCGTGGGGTAGATACTTCTTATTTTTAAGTCAACTAAACAGATGGAGCATGCATAACTAACATGCCTTCTGCAATCTGGATCTAATGAGTCTCAGATATTCAGATAATGAATGATATCCAGATAACTGCATACTGGAAGTGGTTATATGAATTAAGAAAAGAAATGCCCAGAATGCAGTCTCAGCAAATCTTTTCAAATTTGTACGCTGTACTTGTTAAAAACCTTCTGTAAATAAAACTAAACTTTGACCACAACATTTTATGTGCATCTATGCACATATATTCCCACATCTGCAGTGCCAAGAAGTATCAGTAGAGCTTTATTAACAGAGGTTATTCATGTTTAAACAAATCATTTGCAGGGAAAAAAATAAAGGTTAACTTCAAAGTAACTGAAAAATAACTTACGTAATTTAACTACGCTTTCGTCTGGCATTTAATCATCTCCTACTGGTACAATACATTTCACTATAATGGTGCAAAACCAGTATTTTAAGTTGAACTAATCTGGGCTTCATAGTCACATTTGTCATTGTGTTTATATAAAGAGGACACCCTTTCATACCAAATGTTGCCAAATACCAAATGGTGCCATAGAATTCAGTTCCTCTAGAAGATACATGGAGATGGAATGAAGCTGCGTCAAGGGAAGTTCAGATGGGGCATTAGGAAAAGGTTCTTCATTGAGAGGGTGGTTGGTCACTGGAACAGGCTTCCCAGGGAAGTGGTCATGGCACCAAGCCTGTCAGAGTTCAAGGAGCATCTGGACAACACTCTTAGTCACATGGTTTAGTTTTAGGTAGTCCTGAGAGGAACAGGGAGTGGGAGTTGATGATCCTTATGGGCCCCTAGCAACTTGAGATATTCTATGATACCTCATCTGAAATCAGGTTCATAAAAATGTACACAGCAAAGGAAAAAAGCCCTCTATGCAGAAACAGAGATGCCTTGTCCCATACCATTTACAGCTCTGAGAAAGTAGATGCTCTATGGGACAGAGTGGAAAAAAACCATAGAGGTTAGGAAAGTTGTGCTGTGGTTTTGGTGTTTTCCAATTGTTCTTACCTCTCAGCCCAAACCTTTTGTATGTTTTACGTACCGTAGACACTACACCTACATTAGTTTATGCAAAACCTGTACTGTGCTAAACCATTTTATTGTGTGGTATCACACATCAGGCCTAAATTATTCAGTCCTTGTGTTCTCATTGCAGCAGAGTCTGCAGTAGGCGGAAAGAAGGTGCCCTGGTTTCAGCTGGAATAAAGTTAATTTCTTTTTAGTAGTCGGTATAGAGCTGTTTTGGATTTAGGATGAGAATAATGTTGATAACACACTGATGGTTTAGTTGTTGCTAAGCAGTGCTTATACTAAGTCAAGGACTTTTCAGCTTTTCATACTGCCCAGCCAGCAGAGGCTGGGAGTGCACAAGAAACTGGGAGGGGACACAGCCAGGACAGCTGACCCAAACAAGCCGAAGGAATATTCCATACCATATTACATCATGCCCAGCATATAAACTGGGGGGAGTTGGCCAGGGGGCACCACGGCTCAGGGGCTGGCTGGGCATCGGTCAGTGGGTAGTGAGCAATTGTATTGTGCATCTCTTGTTTTGTATATTCTCGTTAGCAGTAGTAGTAGTAGTATTTTAGCTTCCTTTTCTGTCCTATTAAAGTGTCTTTACCTCAACCCAGGACTTTTACTTTTTTTTCCCCCCAATCCTCTCCCCCATCCCACGGGGGGGGGAAGTGAGCAAGCAGCTGCATGGTGCTTAATTGCCAGATGGGGTTAAACCACAACAGAAGGGAAATGAACAGCAAAATAAATGCTCGCTTGGGAAGCCTGCTGATACTTTCCCAGGTCAGCAGCTCCTTAGGAAGAGTGATTTTGGTCTATAACGAAGGGATCATGGAAAAAACTCACTGTCAGATCCCACCCTCTCCCCTACCTTTCTTCATGTAGCACAAGGCTTTAAATTATATGGAAACTTGCATATAAACTCTTTCTAGCGATCGTTTTTTAACAGCACTGTGAACATCAAATTGCAAACACCTTGAGCTACTAAGAAAGCTGCTGCTTGGGCCACTCGTATTTTACCTACCTAAACTGCCTTAAAGCAGAGCATATATTGCAGTAGTTTCCCATTCCTGTCTTAAGTGGTGGTGTTATATACAGGCTATGAAAAATTAAACAGTAGTGTAATGACAGTAGGGTGTCAGGGAGGAGGAAGAAAGAAAGAGAGGGAAGGGAGTTGGGAGGCATCCAGTTTTTAAAATAAACAACAAGTTTGATTTTCTAACCCTTCCAATAGATAACATCCAGTGTTCTGGAAGAATTTTTCTCTCTTAACTGTATGTCTAATTAGATAAAACAGTCCTGACTGCTCAAATAAGAGCAGATTATCCAACTAATAGTAAAGGACCCAGGTTTTCCTCCCCACTTACCCCAGCACAGCACGCCAAACTATTTTACCATCTATGAAAGCGGAAGAATCTTCCACATTTGCTCAAGCTTTAAGACCTCCAGTGAAAGACAACAAAAACATGAATTACTGCCTTCAATCAAAACCCTGGCCCACGCATCAATGGGAGAGAATGCCTGCTGTTTACATGTCTCACCATCCCACCAGATTCAAGCAGGAGAGGAAACCCAGAACAGGCTTGCAAACACATGCCTTTGAACAAAGCAAAAGCAGTTCTCGCTTTGATTTCCATTCCACTGTGTGTCTGCATTGTGCTGCCGGAAAAACAACATGAACAAGTCCAAAGCATGACGTGGCATCCAAATGGGAATGCAGAGAGAAATGGGAGGAATTCAGTAAGGCAATGGGCAAAATGAAAGGTTTTGCTAAATCAGCAAGATTTATGAATAAGCAGCAGGAGGAAGTACCTTCTCATGTGCAGCCTGCAGTGAGACCCGCTGTTCAGTTAATTATTGTTAAGTTTAGGTCAACATATTGTTCAACTAAAGTAATTACATTTTGCTCTTTTCACACAGTGTTTTTAGTTGTCTAAAAGCTCCTGGGCGATAGGGATTTTCCTAGCAAAGGCAGCAGTTACTTGACTGGGGAAAAATGGTTGCCCTTTGATCTGCAGATTCTTGAGAAATCATCCATTACAAAAACACGGCAGAGAGAGTGAAGAAAGAAATCATAACAATGGAACTCCATTTCTTTGCTAAAATACCCGAAATGTTGATTCCTGCAAGAAGACTAAATAACATTCCTTGGTAAAGTACTCAAAAAGCATCACACTGCACAGCTTTTGTTCAAAATTACAAAACAGCAGCACAAAAACCTAGTAGGTAAAGCAGCTATCCACATTGACCCTTAATCAACTTTCCAGAGCTGAAAAAATAAAAAAGGCAGATTCAAATATCAAGTAACACATACACGCTAATGATATGCATTTATCAGGACATAATTCTACATAGAAAAAAAAATTACACTTACACAAAAAGGAAAGCCTGCTATTGAACTAGAGAAATGTGCTGTACATAAGAACTTCCTTACTGCCTTGGGGATAAAGCAAATTATAGCTTATGCAGGGTGAGAATTTGCAGCATTGTATTAAAAATGCTTGCTGTAAGCATAAAGCTTTTTAAATTTTAAGACCCTGCACTTCTATTTTCCCCACCCCAAAATCCTTTAAAATAAAGTAATACTTGAAGCTGAAATTTCTTAAGTGTGTTTTCATTGCAAAGGTAATTTGTAAGTAGATATTAGGGATGGAGGTGGCAACGAACAAAAAAAAAAAAAAAAAAGTCTTTGTTTGGTTTTATATCACAATTGTATGTACATTTCCATCAGTATCTCAGAAATTAGATAACCTCAAAAATGTTATGTCTCTGCGAGAGGAATACGATGGCTGATACCGAAAGCACACATGAAGAAAATGGTATCTATGTATTTCCTATAGCAATGTAACAGAACAGCTAATAATACTAAACACCCCCCCAACCAAATTTAATAAATGATTCAAAACTATAGAAACAAGTAGGAAAGTAGAAGGCCTAAGTGGGATTTTGTTGTTATATTAATTCATCCTCCCTCTTTTCTTCCACTGTATTATTCACTGTTTTTTCATAGCATTATCTTGGTCAAAAATAAAAGCATTATTCAGTGCACCTGTATTCAACAGGGATCTGGTCCTGATGACAGCTTTTGAGGCAAAAGGGAACCAGACATCTAGGCTTAATAAGGGAAATCACTCAGAAGCACATGATCCTACTGTATACAAATAATTGGGTCCAGTAACAGTTGTTACTCCAAGTGTTTTGCTGCATAAAATACCCACAAGGCAGCAACCACACAATTCTGAATGTTCCTTATTTCAAAGATCTGTAGGTATTGAAAAGATGTTAGCCCACAGAAAAATCACACAGGAAGCCAGGGCTTAAAGTTACTATGTATATACACTGTTAAGTTTTCATCAGTATAGACTGCTAAACAGGTTTCTGCAAATTCAATTAGAATCGGTCAATTTACTGGGTTTTTTCTAGATAATTTTGTGTCTAATAACCAAAGAAAAAGAAAATATTTTTTTTAAATTTAATGTAATGGTTTCAGTGCACAAACTAGGAAAATAAAGAAATGCTTCTTGAAATAATCCTGTAAAGCACAATCTCTGCTCCTGGCAAGTTTTTTTTAACCATGTTCATTTCCAATAATGTAGTTAATAGGAGTATAATGAATTGAACAACTACCATCTGATTTGGTGAATTATTTGAGCAAATTACAAAACTAGCTAAGAAATAAAATTCACAAATATAGATCCACAGTAGCACTCCTAATTTTATAGTGAAACATCTGATTCAGTCTATTTATTCGAGTCAATCTATTTGTAAGGTGTCTATTTAAACACCAGTATGCTTTTGCTATTGCCTTGCGCTATCAGACTCCGAACATTACTTTAATCTACATGTGTTTTTAAATTATTTTTATGGTCACATTCAGTTTATGTTCAGACTACATATTTAATACATGTATATACCACAGTCTACTTTTTACTTGGACAGAATATCGCCTCTTCCAATGTACGTGAAGCCTAAACCTTTTTTCTTATAAAGACAACTTGAGTGAACAAACAGCAATGTTAGAAACACAGATTTTTAAGGTAACTGAAACAAAGAAAAATATTCTGGTTTTGTTCTGATCAGTTTTACATTTGATTTCCCATAGTTCTCATGCATTTGTTTCAGTACCACAATATTCTGAATTTTCTGTTTAAGTCACATTCAAATTTTAACACCTTCTGTAGTATTTCCTTTGCCCTGCTTCATTCTCCTGTGGAAGAATACAGTATGTTCCAGTAGAAACCTCTGCTTTAGCTTACTGTTTATTTATAATACAATTAGAAGCTTCTTCAAACAACATTTACAGTATGAGATTCCCTTGTCAGAGCAACAACAATGTTGTCACAAAGCTAGTCAGATACAGCGGCGTATGTGTTAGCTGTGAAAATTTAACTGTGAAACCTTTAGAAAGGATATTCCATTGAAGAATTGGTATCTCAGCCAATACACACACAAACAAAAAAGTGAAAGTATGTAAGAAAAAAATCATTACAGCAGTAGCAGGATGTATATGTTTATAAAGCACCCAGACAAAGGTATACCGTGTTCTTGGAAAGTATTCTTTCAATATTCAATCCCTTAATCACAGATCAGAAAGATGCTATTTGGACACTTCATACTCAAATATTCATTCTATTTCCTAAATTATGCCATTTTTATAGTACATGGACAATCAGATTATTAACTCTACCATTGTATTAGTGCCACTTACACAAAATCTTTGCATTAAAATGCTATAAATGCCATTAAGGAACATTAAACCTATTCAGTTACAATATCCATCTTAAAATAACACTTCAAATTTGATTTGATGTACTGTGTAAAATCAGAATAACGTAACGTTTCTCAAAACTAAACTAAAGCAAAGGCTTAAACCTCTAGGATGGCTGGAAGGCTGCTTTTCCTAGTGCATTTTAAAAATATAGCAATACAGTGAAACATCACACGAAAACCTGAGTATTAAAAAAGATAAATCTTGCCTAATACAGATCTGGAGAAAAGCCCCACATCATTCCAGAATCTCCAAAGACAGAAAGGAAACAACCTCTGGCTATTAGATCATGGGGAAGAACAAACAGGCCCTACCAAAAAGTGCAAGTCTCTCCCATGGATGTGGCATCTTAACTGCAAGTCGGGAACAGTGAGAGATTTTATAATTCAATACCACTTCCATAGGCCTGCATCCTTTTCAGATGCTCCATCTCCTTATGGGAAGACTGAGAAAGTAACTCAGCCTGATGAGCTGATCCACACAGATGCTGCATAACCCACTGATAGCGGCAAAAGAATGTAAGTCAGGAAAGCATGCCATCCTAATTCTGCTGTTATTTGTTTTGTGCTCTTGGACAAAATAACCACTCCCTTCATCACTTGCCGTTTGTAAAATGGGGAGAACGAGAAGGGTTAGCACTTGATCTCACTTTTCATGTGCGTTGTGGAGA
>VYZV01006026.1:61554-111857 GCA_013401275.1 Pandion haliaetus | reverse complement strand
CCTCTGCAGCCCCCTCCACCACTACCAAAGAAAACCACGCCACACAAACCCATAACAGCATCCTATAAAAAAAAGGAAATAATTAAAGAATAAAATGGAATATTTCTTGTGACAATGCATGGTCTTGCCACAAGGAAGGTGTACCTTGTGTGTGAGATGATTTTTTTTTTTTTTTTGACTGGGNTGATTTTTTTTTTTTTTTTTTTGACTGGAGACTGGCTAAATAACTGTTGTCTGATACTAGACCTGGGGACCTTTCTGTTGTATATCTACCTTCCCACTCAGGGAGGAGGCAGCTGCTTATCACAGCAAGCGTTGGCCCAAGGCCCAGCTCATTTCTGTTTAAAGTTTGCTTTGAAAACCAGGTCCTGTTGTCAAACTAGCTCCAGCTATTTGAACAGTGTAATCCAGCACTGCCTGCTCCCAGCGGTCCACCCCACAGCATGGGTGATACCTCGCGCAGGACATCAGAGCCACCAGTGACTTAGCTGGTGGTGAAGCCCTACCCTGCAACAGTGTCTTGATTCTCAGCATCTTTTTCTGCAGTGTATTTGGTGTTTTGAATTTGTTGGTAAAACTCCCCATTCATAGAATCATAGAATCATAAAATCATTTAGGTTGGAAAAGACCTTTAAGATCATCGAGTCCAACCATTAACCTAGCACTGCCAAGGCCACTACTAAACCATGTCCCTATGCACCACATCTACACGTCTTTTAAATACCTCCAGGGATGGTGCCTCAAACACCTCCCTGAGCAGCCTGTTCCCATGCCTGACAACTCTTTTGGTGAAGAAATTTTTCCTAATATCCAATCTAAACCTCCCCTGCTGCAACTTGAGGCCATTTCCTCTTGTCCTATTGCGTGTTACTTGGGAGAAGAGACAAACCCCCACCTCACTACAACCTCCTTTCAGGTATTTGTAGAGAGTGATAAGGTCTCCCCTCAGCCTCCTTTTCTCCAGGCTAAACAACCCAAGTTCCCTAGCCGCTCCTCATAAGAGTAGTTCTCCAGACCCTTCACCAGCTTTGCTGCCCTTCTTTGGACACCTTCCAATCAATACAAATGCATCTGAAGAGCCAGGCAGCTTGCTGAGACATGGAGGTAATGCCATTTGGATGGGAGGAGAAGGACAATTTCTGCCTTGTGTGCATCTCTGCAAGGTGTCCTGATGGCCATGGGAGAAGGAGGAGGAAAAAAATGCAAATGCCACTTCATTCTCCTCCAGGATTGAAAAGATCAATAAAAAGCATCGAGGATTAAAGAATTAAAGAGGGGAGGGAAGCTGAGATGACAAGGTAAGAGACTCATTTTGATTCTTTAACTGAATAAATGGCACACCTAGCTGCTGCTCCCACATGCTTCAAACAAAATGCTCCATGCTTCTTACTTTGTTTCCTCAGAATACAAGAAAACCTTTGAATGAAACCACACTTATATGAAATCATCATTTGCTTTGAATTTCAGCCTCAAAAATGAGGGCAGACCACTGGCAGACACATAAGCTCTGTGCTTGATGCTTCCACCTCAGCAAGAAATACCACCAGGTGAGTCCACATCTCTCTTGCTCACTGGTAAAACCAAGACTCACTGTGCCACAAGAGCATGAGGGGCTCTGTACCTGCACAGCACTGTACGATGCTGCTGGGAGACCAAACAAAAAGAACCAAGTCTCCTTCCTTCTGTTGACAATGCTATAGAGGATTAACACTGGGCCAAGCAGCAGCACACCTAACGGTGCAACATTTCACTGCTGAATTGTTTCCTCCACAACTGTGAGTCAGAGCCCAGACATAATGATGAGAGCTAGGCTTTGAGTAATTTACAGCATCGCCCCCCGGAAAGGACTTCTGCCTGCCCCAAGATTATAAGGATGACAACTTAGCAGCTTTTGTCAATATTCATGCTTGCTTGGCTATCATGTTTGCTTGGCTATCATTTCTTTTAAAGGAAGTAACATTGCCTGAGACTTTTTTTTTCTGCTCAATCTTGCTCCTTTCTCCTTCCTCCCAATGCTTGAGTTAAATTAAACATCTAATTTTCAGCTATTTAAAATCTTTCAAAATCACTATGGAAAGCTAAATTTCTAGACAAAACACTTTCAACAAGAGGATTCAAAATGATTCATTGCAGAAACATAAAAATAAAATAATTTCAGCTTCTCAAAAAGAAATCCCACTCCCACTCCTGTATATTTATAGTGGCCAGAAATATTTACCAAATTTGAGATGAATTCTTCACTAAATCAAAACAAATGCACAGGCAGATTTGTTTCTAAATGGAAAATCTGGCAAATAAACTGTTTTGTCCAACCTTATTACAGGTCACTCAAGTCCTGCAGAGACTTCGGGGCTGACATCTGGCTGAGCAGACAAAGAGCCCTACGTGTGCTCCACCCCCAGCTGGATGGATACAGACCTAGCCATGGTTTGCAGCTCTTAACTCCAAGGCTGCTCAATACCCAGGAAGGAAGGCCACACGCTCTGAAAGGTTGTATATTAAGGAGGAAAAGACATAGGGCATATCCATCCCCACAAAAACTAAATCAAACTCAGGATCATCAACACAAGGAGTTTAACCACCACACAATACTCTGAAGAGGAAGAAGAGCAATCATATGATTTAAATGCAGGAATTTGTGCAAGAAATAAGAGACCACTGCCCACAGTTGCTCTCATATCTCAGCCTTCAGCCTGAATTTGTCACATCCTGAAACAAAAGGGTATTACAGCACTCCTGGCTGAAAGCACATTCAACTGGCAATGCTGTTTTCTCTGCCAGCGAAAACACTTTATTACTTTTGCCTGTAACAGAGAGATGCTCAGATACTACAGAAGTGTGTAAGTGAAAATAGATAGATATGCAGAACAATAGAGATAGATAGATAGATAGATAGATAGATGGATGCTAAGTGATAAAATAAAAGCAGACGTAGAGCCATATTCAACACAGAAAAGAGGTAAAGGCAGGTTCTTCCAAAGCCAGTGACAGTGACTCTCTGACACACAGCTGCAAGGTCAAATCTATTAATAGATGAGCAGGGGAGGAAGATGAGATTAAAAGAAACAAGGTTTTTTCAGATTACCAGATCAGGCTCTCAGAAGGAGTGTAAGTGAATCTGAAAATGTTCCCTGCTAGTCCTGAGTGACATGCAGCCACGTGTCCAGGTGCTGGTAGGAGCATGTCACACTGTCTTAGTCACCTTGTCTTTGCAGGAGGTTTCTGTGGCTGACCCATCACTGTTGCTAATAAAAGACTGGAGGAAGGCAGTGAAGCCTCTTACTTTCTGCTCTACTTATATATGGTTTTTTCCCTATTAAAAAAAAAAATTCTACTTAGGTAATAGGCTTCAGAAAGGGGAAAAATGTCCCATTAATGAGGAACCAATAGAGACTTTTAAAAGCGCCTGACAGGGCTAAAGCCATAAATTCTCTGAATTAACTAGAGTGGAGTTATGGATGCAAGTACGAACTCAGCCAGGAATGAATAAAAAGAATTCAGCATTCATCAATGTCCTGGTTAATATTTTAGGCTCTCAGTGGTCCCGAAATGATGAGGGAGATAACAGAATTGACAGTAATAACAAGGCTGCTGAACACTCTTTGTACGTCTTATGGGCAAGGAGATTGGTGAGAGGTGTAATACCTGACAAAGTGCCGTTACTCCTCCCGGGAGTCTGTGATCACTGCCTGCAAGCAAGCGTCTGTCCTTCAGCAAGTGCTGCTCTCTGTCATGCCTCGGTCTTTGCTGGAAGAGAAGAATCTTGAGGCTGTTTTGCTCAGAGCCCATGGGAGAAATACAAGAGCCAAAGAAAATGTGCATGTGTCAGACTGCCCAAAAGGCTGTTCTTCTAACATTTGTTTTTATCCACAATGAGAACAGGAGGAGACAGATGTAAAACAGTAACAAAGATGTTCCAAAATAGACTATTAAAAGAAAGGAAAACACTTTGCTGTGAAAGTTGGAAGCTTTTTGTTTACAGCCCAGACAGGTCGATCAGCCCAGCACAGAACTGTTTGACTTCATTTGTGAAATGGTGCTTTGGCCTGGTGGACCAAAATGTTTCATTTCAATTTTTCATCATGATAAAGGACCCTCCATCATTGTTTCTTACATTTAATTTAAATGCGGGTCCATGGTTACACAACCAGGTTTCAACAATATATTAACCCATCTGTGTTAAAAATATATGATATATTTTACATATTTATTCATGTAACTTAGGAAATAAATGTCAAACCACTTATGATAAAATCAAGATTAAGGAATTTTCTTACAGCCAGTTCAAGTGGGATCCTTCACTCATTGGTGTGGTGGTCCAAAAATGTAAACATTCCCTTCTGAACTAATTATCTGTAGTCTCTTGAAGAGACAGGCAGTTCTAAAGCATGATTTACTTCACGCATTTCGATACTGATCCCAAGAGAAGAAAGAAGATGTGCCTATTTCTTTCAGCTTTCAAGTAAGTCCAGACAATTGCTGCAGACTGAACTCCTACACTACAGACATCTAAACTTAGATTCAGTGACACCCCTCTCTTGAGACTGTTGCAAATCTTTACAGGTCACAGGGCTCCAGGCACAGGAAAAAGGCAAAATCACTCCTTTTTATTCATACAAATATTCTCGGCTACATCACCAGACAATTCAACCAGCTCTAATGAACACTTGCCTTTTTTTTTTTCAAAGAAAGCATGCTGGGATGTAATATACAGCTCAGTAAATTCACTCAAAGCTTTTCAGAGAAAATAATTGGGATTTTTTTCAAAGTGTTATTAACAGGCTCATATACTCTGAAAGCATAACTGACATTAAGGGTAGCAGAAGTGGCGGTTGAGGGAGGGACATCAGCTACAACCCTTAGTTTTTTATGAAGAAGTTGCTGTCTTAATTAAAGATGTAGCTGCCTAGTGTCCCATCAACAATTCTGCTTGTGTCTTCCTGATTCCGGGCCAGAGTGGAGCAATTCACCCATCACCTGCCATTGCAGGTGTCAGAAGTCAGAAGGCTAGAAGGAGTATCTGCATGCCCCCACCAGGCTTTACGGACCGGGTTCAGAGCAGTTTCCAGGTTTTCATCTGCACTACAACCACCAACATTTGTCAGATGAATCTCACTTTTCAAGAGGTTAAATAGGCTTTAATAATATTGAACATTCCAATTTCCCTTCCAATTCTGCATTTCACCCAGCATGCAGAACTGGAGCCACAGTAAACACATCCTGACCATCTTTAATAGACTTAGGTACCAAGAACAGCAGGATGGACTTCAGCCCTGCCTGGATGAGCCCAGACAGCATTGTGCAGAAACACTTGCAGACAGTGCTTGTCAAAATTTGGGTTTATTTACTTTTTGTAGACTTTGTGTCACTTTACATTTCCATCAGTGAAGAATTCTTGGTGCCTTGTCATGAGATTTAAAACACACACACACATGCACACTCCTGTTACTGGAGATGGGGTCGGAGTAGCTAGCACCTTGCAGGCATGGCTCACCTCACCAAATCTAGCTGTGTAGTTATGGCTGAGCAACCTGTGGCTCATCATCTTTGCTCTCCAGTGGTTGTGAAGGGAATCTGGACTTTGGCATGGACGCTGCAGACAGAATAAGTGTGGTGAGATGAATCACAACACCTTTGTCTCCCAGCTTCTTTGCTTACCAAAATGGTCACTATATCAAGCCTCTGTGTGCCTCCCTCTCCCATTACCATGCCTGGCCTGTTCTCGCTGAAAGCTGCCTGAGCTATTTTAGGTGGGTTTGAACGCCTTGGGCATCCTGAGGGATTACATTCACCCTTGTGCAAGGAGAAGCCCAGGCTTGAAAAGAGGTATACATCCTTGCCTGTGAATTCAGCTTATTATCAAGAGATCCAGGCTCTGGTGTATGACAGGACCCACACAGGTTTCCAGAGCACACAACTCTGCTTCTACTGTAGACATCATGCAAACCTATATGCACACAAATTTCACTCCACTCATTGCCACAGGCTATTCTTCAGGCTAGTGCAGCAGTTTTTGTTTGGATATAATTTTTTTTTTTTTTTTTTTTTTTTTCCCCATTCTAATCAATCCTTCAGATTTTGTAACCCAGGACCCTAGAGCTGATGGCTCGCTGGTAGGTCTAACCCCGTAAAGATAAAGCAATGTTAATGTCAGTAATGATGTATAATGTTGGCTCTTCTGCTCTAGGATCCAGCTTTATCTACCTGCTTCCCTGCGCTAAAGAATTATCTATCTAACATCCTCAAATGTGTTTTGTTTTGTGTCTGCTCTTGATAATGCTGACAATGACAGACAATGTAATTTCTTCTGCAGGCTTCAAATACAGGCTTACCAGAGCTGGCACCAGGCACCTGCCCAAGCATATGACTTGTCAGAGCTTCACTGCAGGAACAACAAATTGTTTCTCATTGATTTCAGCTCCTTCCCCAGCTGGGGATTTAAAATTGGAGGAGGATATAGCTAGAAAACATGTTCCTTAGACTCTAAAGGGCAATTACCAATTGGTGGCTAGATCCTGAGGAGCAAATGCACACTCAGATATTTCAGAGGTAAGTACCTAGAGACATAGACTAGATTATGTTAGAAATAGCTGTTGTGGTTGGGTTTGTTTAAGAACCAGTAGTGTCAAGCATAAACACACAGAATCATATTCCAGGTTCTAGCCCCTGTCCAGCAGTTAGGATACTGCCTGAAAAAACATGAGGCCTTAGGGGATTTTTAATAATACATTTTAGGTTCCATTCACTTGGCCATTTGGAGGGTATATATTTCATGTTGTCAATGTTTTCTCCACTAGCATTTAGAAATTTATGGAAGGCGAGAGTCTCTCTGAATCCTGGAATTAAAAGATACGGACTTTAAAAAAAAAAATTAAACTATTCCATATTATAAGATTGGTAACAATAATAAAATTGTAACTGGCAACTGTGAAGAACTGATCTAAACTTCTTCCATGAAATTTAAGGTCAGTGAAGTCTAATAAAAATTTAGTGTAAATAATACCTTTAGTCTGGAGAAAATGAATATTAAAAATGTGTCTGTTGATTTCCTCCCTAACATGAATCAAGGACACGTTGAAAGTTTAAGTTGGTCCTTGCAAGTTTCAGGACTCTTGTTAGCTATTTTACCTGTCCTTAGTCAAAGCAACATCAAGGTGAGTACTGCTGCCACCAGTGAGGACAATGTGACAACAGTGAATCATGCAAGCCCTCAAGATAAAATTATAAAACTTACATTAATTTTGGGGAAGAGCAGAGAGAAAAGGAAGGAAGTTAGGGATCAAAATCCATATTTAAGTAGATACATTATTAATTGTCCAGATATAGATTCTAGTTATTTGATGTCAGTCTTCCAAGTCTCAAAATAAGGCCCTGTAGCATTTTATTTTATGTTTAAGCCAACTCAATGGAATTCACTTTCATATACACAGAGGCACTGGGTGTCTCAGGCAGAGATGGATTTTTCATTCCCTTCTCTTCTTCTTTCGTTTTTTTTTAAGAGAACTACATCAGTGCCTCAAAGCTAAAGGAATGTCAAGGGCCATAAAAAAACTTTATTTAAACTCCGCCTGGTTCTCCAGGGAATGTGTCTAATCCTGGCTCTGTAACCTCCCTATGCACAGTACTAAGAGAAGCGGTGACAGCTTACTGTTCTAAGTTTTCATTTCATAATAAGCCTGCACAAAGGATCAAAGAGAGAGCATCCCAGATAGACAGAAAAGCCAACAGACAAAGGAAAATTGATACAGTACAGTTCTCTGTCCTGCACTGAATCCCTGAAAAAAAATCCTTTTTATTAGATTTTTTTTTTCCCCTAAGCATCTTCTTGGTGATTGATGTTGCTGGCAGCCCTGGGGACAAGAGCTCCCTCTTCTCTTGCAGCAAAACCAACAAGGTGATGTATTTCACTGATTTTTGGAGGTAAGGCTCTTCTGTGACTAGGTAAAACAATCATTCACTTTACTTTACTTGGGAATAAATGACTGAGGCAGCAGGAGTGGACAGTCCAAGTGAACAAGCATCTTTGCCTGAGCAAACTCCGTCCAGTTCTGAATTCTGCATCTGTTGAGGACTTTGGCCCTGCAGGAACAAAAGATGCCACCCTGCTGTGTGGCTTCCTTGTTGCTTACAGCACAGCTAAAGAGACTCTTGGAACTAGATCCTGAGGTTTTAGGAGGGGGCCAAAAATTCCCTTGAGATGTTTGGTATTCCTTCATCAGGAATGGGGATGCAGTAGTATGGTACACCGAATGTATTGGATGTGCTTTGTGCACAGAATGGGGAAAAGAGGAGACATTGTTAAACCTCTGGGGGACTCTAAGCCTGTGTTTCCACACCAGCAACAGCCAAACAGATCCTACTGCCTCTCATTCTCCTCCCCTTCCAATCCAATACTTACATACATACATATATGTATATGTATATTTTTGCCATACCAATGCCACAGCCCCGCTGTGCTAGCAAAAAAAAAAAAAGCACATTTTGTGCATCCTTGACACAGAGCCACACGCTGAGGCTGAAGAGAAGAATCAAGTTCCCACCTGCCTGTCCATTCCCACTGCCACAGCCCTTCCTCTGCCAGCACCACCACATCAGTGGTAATCCTACCATGCAGTGACCTGGGAACTGATTCAGTTTAATCAATCATTTCCTTTTCACTGGGTTAGTTTTAACCTGTATTGGTTCTCTGTGGAGCCTCACCAGTGCTGGTTGGTACCAAGGAGAGGGATGTGCCTATGGCAGGAATCTCTGTCATGGGAATAGAGGGTAAGAAAGATCTTTTGGGACTGGTGTGAATCTGCATCTGTTGGTGGCTGTAACTATACCCTGAGTCTAAATAAACAGATCCCAAGCACCACACAGCTCAGCTGGAGAGCTGTGCTTAAACTCTTGAATTGCTCATCTCTATCACGGTACTAAGTATAGCTCCAGATTTAATTACAGATTTAATTAGTGTAATTTAATAAATTACACTAGAAAGTCTTTTTTCATACACGTACACTCTCACCCAGAATAAGATACATTGTCTGTCTGACACACACATACACACTAACACCCATGTACACACACACTCTTGCTGACTCAGTCTGTCTTTCATGTTCCCTCCTTCCCTTACCTTTTTAGGTTAAGGCGCTAATTTTCTGCAGCTGATGTGGAAGCTTACAGAGCAAAGATACAGGCTGTCTCTCTCTTACAGGGTATGAAGAAACTAATAACACGTTTATATGTTTAGAGGTGTGGTGGGTTTGGAGATGGGGAGGGTTGCCACCTTGCTGGTTTGCAGCTGAAATGTAAAATTTCTGTGTATGTCCATTTTACATGCTGTGACACATGCAGTGATTTCTTTTCACAACCATTTACCTCTGTGCAATGCCTGTCCATCCTGGAACCTCCTTCTTAATTAAAACGATGTCTCTCAGCTTGCTTTCTAAACACGGAAACTCGAGCTTAGCTCATTGGAACATGGTTTGGGAGGCTTGGTGAATGAGAGGGGAGTTGCAGAGATGACTTGATTTTCTCCTTCACCAGTCCTGTAGGATGAGACTGCAGGATGCCCAGATCTCAGAAAAGCTGCTGATGCACAGGCAAATCCTGAGAGTATATTCTTGAGATCTGTTAACCTGGACGTGGCTATACATTAGTCTGAATAATCCAGGCAGCATAAAGCAGCTGAAATCACATCCCTGACCTTAGGAATTTTTAACTTCTCCTAGATTAATGGCCATGGTAACTCCTCCATGGCTTCCCTGTGGATCCAACAGCAGGACTCTGGTTAACATTTCTTTAGACCATCTAACAAGTTCCAAGGGAAAAACATGACAAGTTTTGCTGGGGTGTCTAATTTCCATGAGAGGGAGAGTTTACCCAGCCAAGAAATTTGCCTGAAAGTAGCTTTTCTCCTCCAGACCTCATTAGAGATATGGTAGCCAAGCCAGCATGGTGAAGTATCCTGAACACAACACAGCTTTGTGCAAAAAGAGACAGCTTCTCCAGTGAGTGCCTAACATTTCTGGCCTCAAAGCTCTCTAACGATATAGAGAAAGGGGACTGATGGCCCCACCTGTTAGTCTGGGATGCTGTGCCTGACATTACTGCTTAGTCAGGCACTGACTCTGCTCCCAGACTTCCTCATGGTTGTTGCACGGTACTATGAAAGACTCCAGCTTCCCCAGGCAATTTCCTTTCTGAACGGTAAAAACTTTGCAAGGCCTCCAGAAGAAGGCTTTCAGGGGAGGATGAGGAGGGCTTGAGGGAACGAAAGGCTCTTTTAGTACAACTGAAATCTTTGTGCAAGGGGAGCTTTCCAGGGAGATGCAAGAGCACAGCGCCTTTTTGCCTCCTGCAGGTCTGCTGCGAATGCCTGTCCCAGCATGCTTGCAGAGCCGAGGAGCTGTGTGGGGCTCCTGGCAGAGGAGGAGGAAGGGAAGATGGTGCTTCTGTGCTGTGTCTCAGGATACATGGCATTCCTCCCAGCCAGAGTGGAGGCTATGAAGGTGATCACCACATTGGCTTTTGCCTGGTAAGCGGGACACAATCTGCCTGCTAACAGCAATGGACTGGGGTGTTTTCCAGCACAACAGCCAGCTAGGTGTCTGGCCAAGAGTCCAGAATGAGCTGTAGGCTATAGACCAGCTTAATCATCAGATGGCCAAGGCCCTTGGTAGATATTATAAATTATTGTCGTCACAAGCAATTTGCACTCATCATCAGGTACTGAATGTAGCACAGGAATGTACTGTGTATTTGACACAAGAGATGTGAAGCAGCATGTTTCTCTACCCTGGAGACGAGCACCGGGAACATTTTCAATGGAAAGAAATGGAATAATCTCACTTCATATTTCCCTTTGCTCTTTTAGTGTTTTACAATTAAACACATCATTTTAAAGTCTCTCTCTTTTTCCTGTCTTCATTTTCTTTCATTTGAACTGCCCCTGCCTCCACCTTGTATTTCCACTTTCTCCTTGTTTCTTAAGGGGAAAAAGTACGAGTGAGAGAAGCTGGGGCTGATAGATAGTCCAACACCTTTCCATTGTGAGTCTCCTTCCTCAGATCACTTATTTTTTATTTTCCTCTTTTCTGGATCTGTCCCCAGTGTGATTAGCTCAGAATAATTTTCTTCTCCCACCCCTATTCTTTCAAGGAAACCTTGTTGTACTGGGGGGGTGGGCAGCTTTTGCAATAAAACCCTAAAAAACCCCAATCTGTTTGACAATTTGTTCAAATTTGTTCTACCAGATCTCTCCCAGGCCCAAGCAGTGGAGAGAGAACTGACACTTCTCAGTCTCTAAATCTGGGGCTTCAGAGAAAGAGGCCCTCTTTTGGGTGACTTCTAGGGAAAGGAGCTCATCCATTTTCCAGCTGTTCTCTTAGTTCTATCCACCTGTGACTAAATACCCTGTGAAAAATGAGCACCCACTTTTCTCCAGAGACCTGAAAGAGAATTTCCTATACCCTCAGCAGAAATCTGGTACCCACTGTCATGGTTTAACCCCAGCCAGCAACTAAGCATCATGCAGCCGCTCACTCGCTTCCCCCCACTCAGTGGGATGGGGGAGAGAATCGGGGGAAAAAAACCCTCATGGTGTGAGATAAGAACAGTTTAATAGGACAGAAAAGAAGAAAATAATAATAATAATAACAATATTAAAATGACAATAACAACAACAACAACAAAACAACAACAACAACAACAATAATAATAAAAGGATTGGAATATAAAAGTGATGCACAATGCAATTGCTCACCACCCGCCGATGGATGCCCAGTTAGTACCCAAGCGGCAATTCCCCCCACCCCCACTCTCCCCAGTTTATATACTGGGCGTGACGTCACATGGTATGGAATACCCCTTTGGCCACTTTGGGTCAGCTGCCCTGAATGTGTCCCCTCCCAACTTCTTGTGCCCTTCCACCTCCAGCCTTCTTGCTGGCTGGGCATAAGAAGCTGAAAAGTCCTTGACTTAGTATAAACACTACATAGCAACAACTGAAAACATCAGTGTGTTATCAACATTCTCATACTGAACCCAAAACATAACACTGTACCAGCTACTAGGAAGACAATTAACTCTATCGTAACCGAAACCAGGACACCCACCAAACCACCAGGTGTTCCAGTGTATCTGATGCCTCCTAGCTTACCAGTGAAATTCAAATTCTGCCTTTCTTCCACAAATTTCTTAATTAGGTAACTGTACAATTAGGTACCCAGCAGCTGACTTCTAATGTGGCCTAGAGATGTAGTGTGTCCCCGGCAGCTGACAATTTTGCCAAGTATTCACCTTTTCTTCCAGAGTGATGAATCAAATGAGGAAACTTCTACACTCCCCTCAACTGACCTGATGTGCTTTGGAGGTGAAACACACGTGGAAGAGGAAGGTATCCTGATGTGAATGGCCCACACATTTCCACGGGGAATTAATATAAGCCCCTTTTGTTCTTTATTTGAGGGATAGCAGAATGAAGAGCTTTCCCTTTCAGAGCTCAGAGGTGTGAGCAAATGATGTTTCACAGTGCCAGATGGATGTACAGGAGTCCTGGCTCCTCATTGAGTCAAAGGTATTTTATCTAAAGAGCAGATGATTGATTTTCCAAGGGACTTAAAACTGAGGTAAAACTCACATTTGCACTGAGATCACCCTCCGGGCTGGGCATTCCTGGAGTCCATCAAACACCCTCTACATTACAAAAGGGTACAACTTTAGTGAACACTGCAGGATCAGTAAGTGTCTTGACTTTTATTGGGCCAAGACATAGTCTTATTTCAGCCATCCTTAGCTCCTTAACTATAATTCAGATATTTCAGGGGTTTGGGGGTTGGTGGTTTTTTTAAGAGTGAATTTTCTTTCTATTTTTGGAGTTAATTTTCTTTCCAGTCCCTTTGTACCATCTAGTGGGGGATTTGGGTAAAACACATCAGCAAAAGATTAATGCTTAGAAAGTACCAGCTGGTGCTATACCACCTGATATTAACATTTCTGCACCTCTAATTAAATGCAGTGGTGATGAAGGGGATAAGTAAAAAGCCCTCAGGTCATACAGACAGACAATCACCTTGGTCTGGAGATGGAAACTGAGGGGAAACCCAAAATGTCTGGGGTTTATTCTTGATTTGCAGGAAGAAAAGCAGAAACACGTGAAATGTAAAATGAAATAAAGATTGGAACATGAGGGAGAAAAGTGATTTTTGGAAGTGAATGGATGTATTTGATCTGGAAATCACGTGAAAAACACAGTCCCAAAGGGGTTTTTAGCCCCAAGATCAAGCTTCATTGTAACTCCTTGTGCAGTCTGGAACCTCATTGCTTAAACTGTATAAATACACTGTGAGAGACAATCTGTATCTTCAGAAATCTTCACCATAGATGGAAGAGAACAAAATGGTCCTGACTTAAAGGCAGAGATGGAAGCTGAGGCACTAACAAAATAACTAGTAAGCTTCAACTCATGCAGAAATCAATCCAAGGCCAGAACATGGAACCTCCAGCTTCTACTTTTACCACCAAATTCCATTTTCCTTTTATTTTCTGTTCTTTGAATGGCTTGCAAAACAACCAAATCTGGAATTTGCATGGCTACATCCAAAAACGATGGCTTTGTCCAGGACAGCCAGAGGTGCCAGACCCTTTCTGAAGGCTTTCGTAAGCTTGTGTTTTGGTGGTTTGAATGATGCTTTCCAGGGCTGCATAGCTACAAACAACACAGGGAAAAGAGTAGATCTGACGGAAATCTTTTGACAAATTTACATGGCAAAACAGAGAATATTGTCAAACTGGCTATTTCCTATAAGAAGACTCTAAACCAAAGCTTCTGAATCAACATTTTGAAATTGCAGTCCGTTAAAAATGAGACTTCTCTGAAACTATGTATTTATTTTCCTCAAAACAGACAATGATTTTCCGGTTGCTGTCTTCAAACCAACATTTTCCTGAATGTTTAATGCCACTAAAATATTGAAATTTTGGCTTTTGATCCAGTTAGCAGGCAAAAATGAATGCCAAAATAATGGAATTCCTAGTTAGAGAAAGGTGGGATTTTTGGTTCTAGAGTGAAGGAGCTGCCAGTCTGAGGACAAACTTTCCCTTGGGTGGACAGAGCTCTGAGCAGGGCAGATCTTACCAGCTACTGAGCTGGAGAACTAACAAAATGAAACACTGGGTTAAAGAAAATTATGCTGGAAATTGTGTTGTCTGAAAGTGTTGGAGAAAAGCTAGTTTTCTGCCTCTAGAGGAACAATTCAGTCCCCAGCTAATGCCAGTTTTACTTTAGATTAAAGGAATTCAAACAAAAAGGGAAGGGAGAGGCTGGTGTGTCAGAGGGACTGTACCTCTGATAGTGGCACCTCATGCTGTGAGAGGTGCTATGCTCTTTTCATCACAAATCCAAAACATAGTACCATACAAGCTACTAGGAAGAAAATTAACTCTATCCATGCCAAAACCAGCACAGATGCTAACCTCTACTGAGACTTCATGTTCCAGAAATGTCAAAGGCTATAGACAGAAGCAAACAGGCACTCAGATCCATCATTACCTATTGTCCACCCACTAGTCTGAGAAGACAATTCGACAGTTCCTTTCTCTGTGTTTGGGGACCCAGTGAGGAGGCTGGAAGCTTACAGCATAGCCACTGTATTGGTAAAAACACATGAGTTGAAGCCAGAGACCTCTCCAGACAAATGTGTGCAGAGCAGATCATCTGTCATGTTCTTAATTTCTGAAACCCCATTACTTTTTTTAGGTCCCTGAGAACTTTATAAAGGCAACCATTAGTCCCATTTTTCACTTGCACACCAGGAGCCATTTTCAGACGACACAAAGCAAGCTGCCCAACTTGTCATCCATCACTTGGCAGCCTGGGCGAAGAAGCACTGTGAATCCTTTATTGATCTCATGACCTCAGATGTAATGAGTACTCATGCCAGCAGGGTTTGGTTCCTAGAAAAGATGGTCAGAGTCTGACTCTCAGGTAACTATGTGCTCTGGCTGATAAACTCTGGCAGCTCTAGCTATGGTCATTTAAGTCTTTTCTCTCCCATCCCACAGCAGAGCTGACAGCAGGGAATACATATGTGCACTACAGGCCTTGCTGTTCTCCACCCAATGTGTTAGCTTAAACTGCTGAAGAAAGTGAGTTTACGGAAATATTTCAGACAGAGCTAAAGCAATGTCATTTCTGCAGTTCTGTGATGAAGATAAGGAGAGAGCAATAATTTCTGCCTCAGAGTTGGAACAGACAGTGGGGGAAAAAGGTCTTAAAAACACCTCAGCTAATTGCTTCCGGCCATGTGAATCAGAGATGCAAAACCTGAAGTTATTAAATGAGATTCTCAAGAGTCCAAGTCACCCTGAAAATGCAGCTTAGGCTCCTAAGTCACTGTTGGGCATTTTTCTCCAGACCTCAAACCTTTCAGCATCTTCCAAACTGACACAATTTATTCATGAATATACTCTAGCCATATCACCAGAGCATGATGTCCTGTGGCCATTTTCCCATCAGATATTGGTAAGATTAACCCAACATAGTAATGAGCATCAGTAAATATGGAAATAGGGACAAACCAGAGCCACTGAACGTTTTGTTGTCTGGTTTGGGGTCCAGAGCAGTGAAGCCATATGCTGACCCACTTCTCTGGTGACTGAGAAAGTTGACTGAAGATAAACTGTAACTAATGGGTAAATGATTGTATATTGTTGACCCCTTTCTAAGACAAACCAAAAATCAAGAGCAATCACAGTTTTATAAACCAGCTTTTAGCAAGGTCTCTAAGAAGTTCTTTTTAAATCTTAACTCATCTAGCCCGCATGGGCATGCTAGAGGTTTTGCTATGCTGGGAACAGCAGAAATTCTCTTTAGAGCTAAAAATCATTCTTCCAAAGTCTGACACGAAAATGTTCTCAGAGGCCCTTCTTCAGATCAATACAGGATCAGAAATTTTCCAGACAAAAGTCTTACTATATGTTGCCATGACAGGGTAATTTCAGCAGAATCAATGATGGTTTTGCTCTTTACACCAAATTACCCCCTCAGAAACTCACAGCAATCCATTTAGTTTAGATCAACGCAAATGAAAAGACTTTCTTTTGGGTGTCTGATGCCAGTTTGCGCAGTACCTCACGGACAATTAACTTGGTCATCCCTCAGCCACCCTTTGCACAACCTGGTTTCATGCTAAGATAGCTCCTTTCCAAAAATAAAACTATATGGAGAAGTCACCACTGAAGTTGTGATTTCAGATGCAAGGGACAAGACCAATCCACTTACATTGCCACAACCCTTTCTAGACATGAGGGAGTTCAAACAGAATCTAGATGTGAACAGGCTGCCTTGTTGCTCCACAGAGAGAGCGACTCCTCCAGGACAAAGCCCCCAGCCAAAAAGAAAATCAGCCCCCAGCAGCATATCATGAGTTGGGCATCTAAATGATTTTAAAGGCACTTACCTGCTGAAATGTTGGGGCACAAGCAAGGAGATATAACAGGAACACATGGGAATAGGTAAGGAAGATAGGTGGGAAGTACAGGGGGAAGGCTGGAGATGTGTACAGGCACACGTGTAAACTGTGGGATAGACATGTCTCTTCAGAAGAACAGCCAATTGGTACTTCTATCTCATCTGTGAATGTGCTGTCCCAAAGGATTTCTGTAACACTGTAGTAGTTAAAAGCAATGGTCAGTGAGCTGATCAAAGACAGACATGAGTATATGGTGCCATAAGGTTTCTGGGATGTTATGGGTTTGTGTGGCGCGGTTTTCTTTGGTAGTGGGGGAGGGGGCTGCAGCGGTGGCTCCTATAAGAAGCTGCTGGAAGATCCCCCGGCTCCAAGTCAGACCCACCTCTGCAGCCCAGGCTGACCCCATCAGTGACAGTGGTAGCGCCTCTGGGAAAACAGAATTAAGAGGGGGAAACGGCAGTGTGTGGGGGTTGGAACGTGAGAGGAACCCCTCTGCAGATACCGAGGTCAGTGAAGAAGGAGGGGGAGGAGGGGCGCCTGAGGAGGCTGATGGCCCTGCAGCCTGTGGTGAGACGGCAGGCTGTCCCCCTGCAGCCCATAGAGGTCCATGGTGGAGCGGAGGCTCCCGAAGATGGCCGTAACCCCATGGTAAAAACGGCGCTGGAGCAGTGTGAGACTGAAGAGCAGCCTGCGGAAAGGACCCGCGCCAGGGAAGTTCGGGAAGAACTGAAGCCCGCGGAGAGAACCCACGCCAGGGAAGTTTGTGAGGAACTGCAGCCATGGAAAGGACCCACGTTGGAGAAGNCATCCCCTGTTCCCCTGTGCCACTGGGGGGAGGAAGTAGAAAGCACCGGGAATGGAGCTGAGCCGGGAAGGCGGGAGGGGTGGGGGGAAGGTGTTCTGATGTTTGGTTTTCCTTCCTAATATACTTGGTTTTGATTTGATATGTAGTAAATTAAATGGATTTTGTTTCTGCCCTAAGTTGAGCCTGTCTTTTGCCCGTGACGATAAGTGGGGAGTGATCCCTCCCAGTCCTTGTCTCGACCCACGAGCCTGCCGTTGGATTTTCTCCTCATCCCAACGTGGCCAGGGGCGGGGGGGGAGTGAGCGGCTTCGTGGTGCTTTGTTACCGGCTGGGCTGAAACCGAAACCACGACATGGGACCATCCTATGGCTTTGATATGTGGAGTCAGTTCTATGTAGTGGTTTCTCAAGTGCCTCCTGATGCTTATGTATGGTGTCCTGGAAACGAATGGGATTTATTCAGTATCTTAAGAAGTGTAACATTGGGGCTGCATTCTAATATGGCTTTCTGTATGACAAGCACACAGCTCCTGAATCAGCATTCAGCTCTCATGCATTTCCAGGCTAGGAGAAAAGTGTGTTTTTTTAACTTTACTAAATACAGGGGACTGTTCTGGCTCATAGCAGGAAAATACAGGGCAGTGGGGCACTTGGTGTCACTGGGAACAGCACAATTTGCTGCATGAACAGAGATGCTTATCTTGTATTTATAGAATACAAGAATAAGCATTTCTATAGCAGCAGATCACATAGACACATACAAGCTTGCTGCAAAACAGCCCGCTTGGAAATACCATGCACAACTTTATTAGCTATCAGGATTATTTTTGCTCAGGCGGTGCCACAGAACAAAGCCAGTCAGAAAATTACCACGCAAACTGTTTTCACTAGGAACCAGAGTTTTTAACTGAAGAAATCTTTTGTCCATAACTTTCAAAGATCCTTTGGAAATTACAAACAACTTCCCAAATGTCAGAAAGCAGAAGGAAATTTCATAAGTAGCTCAAATACTGTGATTTTAAGATGCAACCAGGTTCCCTCACAGGAATTAACAGCTGTCTCCATCCCTTCTCCATTTCTTCTTCATGGTCCCAGCACAAATAAGTAGCCACAATGCATGGCATCCCTCAGTGAAATGCTGGTGAGTGGTTAGATGTAGCCCAGATGCACATCAAGGACGGAGCACAAGCCAACCACAGTACTCCCTATTTCTATTTTAATGTCAATCCTTGCCTGACCTGTTCGTCAGTCACACGAGATAGTCGGGCTGTCGTCTGGACCAGACACTATGAAAAAATGCAAGGAATTTCTTCTGAGAGAAACTTCACTTTAAAAAAAAATCAAAACACACCATGCCCAATTGTAATTTTTTTATCTGCTATTATTTCACTTACATGTTCAAAGACTTCTATGTGATCAGAAGGACATGTTTTCCTTTGCAACTTTACTCCTATTATATCCTGTTCCCTTTATGTGATTCAAAAGTTAAAGTAGAAATTCCAACATTCACATATACACCTCTAAGTTTTGGTTTTATTTTCCTGAATTTAATCTTAATTTAATGAATAACTACATATTTGGGTAGCAGCTCAGGAGTCTGAATCTTAAGATCCATCAGTATTATTGTTCACTGATCCAATATCTGACAGAGTTAATGGAAGTCTTTCCACTGGAGACTTAGTGACATATTCAAAGGTCTAGTTAGCATCTCCATTTCTCTCTGTATCACTAAAAATACAGCTGAGCTTTGTTGTGAGTATAGCAGTAGATTAGTCAGCTTTGACTGCCTACATCTGCCCCAGTCCTACGCTTTTACTGGTGCCCTTCACTACAGGCTGCTCAGGAGGTTTTTCTATGGTTGTTTGGGGTTTTTTTTGTTATATTTCTTCACCAGAAAAATTTCCATTTATTGAAACCAAAGCTTTTATTGAGTGAGGTTCCTTGGATCCAAAGGGAATTTCTCATCAACAGTAGGAAGCAGAGAGAGAATGAATCATCAGGTACAGGCTGCATTTCTGGTCAGACCATTTCCCTCTTGAGATTTCTCAGTTCCTGGTATTGTCACTGGTCACAGTGTGTGATGGGAAATGAGTTTAGTTAAGGAGGCAGCAGCACAGAAGTGTGGGATTATTACACAGACAACAGGTTACATAAACCCAGTAAGTGATACACATATCAATTTTAAGGTGTGCAGTGTTTCAATGAAAAATACTTATTTTTTAAATTCTATGGCAGACACTCACAAATTTAACCAAAATCTCAATTTTATGTCAAAAAACAGTTGAGGAGGGTGAATATTTACCTAGCTTTAGTAGGTAAAATAGGTGACACAGAGTCATGAATGGCGCTCGGTACAAGCACTGCTTATAGCTGCCTGAAGGTTTGGGTAAATGAGCCTCCGGGCATACCATTAGCCATTTCTCCAAGCAAATGCAGATAACCACTTAAGACATCTGCATCATGGCAAAACACCTAGGAAGGCATTATAGAGACATTGTTTTCTGAAGGCGCAAACACGGGACTGCGGAGAAGCTGAATTCCCCATTTTCAGTTCTCTGCTGCAAGCAAAGTAAAATGCAGAGTAGGAACTGGCCCGGCC
This sequence comes from Pandion haliaetus, assembly GCA_013401275.1. Taxonomy (NCBI): domain Eukaryota; kingdom Metazoa; phylum Chordata; class Aves; order Accipitriformes; family Pandionidae; genus Pandion; species Pandion haliaetus. Next base: position 92,000 of record VYZV01006026.1, on the reverse strand, counting down.
CTGCCCGGGTGCAGAGGACCAGCTCCCTCCGGTAAGATCTGCAGACACAAATGGAAATGAGTCCCAACGGCCCCTGGATGGTGCTATTGTTTCAGCGCTGGGTTTGCTGCCGGGCGAGCACTTTGGAATTTGTACTCTCAGAGTTTTGTTGTGAAAAAATGAAAAGAACCAGAAAAGCATCAGAGGAGGCGAGGCTGTAAGATAGCAAGGGAACAATCTGCCTTGGTGCCGAGATTTATGGATCGGCCAGCTCAGCACCTGAAATTTATGATTTCTCACCTTGGGGATTTCCTACTGCTAGAAATAATAGGAATTGCTGAGTCACTAGGTAGGATGAGCTAACAGCTGAGAGTTGAAAACTTTAGATGCCATATTGTTGGGACTGCCACCCTTGCCTGTCAAAATGTGCTTATCCAAACTAGAGGCTTGGGGGACTGCAAGAAGGTCTTTTCTCACTTTTATAAGCAAGGAAGAAGCAGTAAGCAGAACAGGGCAGGAAATAGGAGTTCTCACTCCAGTAAAGGAATGTTAAAGATCAAAACAGAATCCTCCCAGAAAACTCATTTTCATACAAAGGAAAACAAAACCCAGCAAACAACAGAAAACAGGAGTTTTGTAAACACGAGTGGTCACACCAGCTCCCTGAGAGGTGACCACCCTGCTTCAAGTATGGCCTAATTCAGGAAAATAGGAAATGAAGCTTATGCACTATAAACTCATCTACAGCTAAATTCAGTTATTGCCTAGTGGCTACACCAGATAAACCATTTTCAGGCTTCCCTTTACAGGTGGTGTGCTTTGTAGGCACCATCAAGTCAGGGGAAGATAAAGTTATTGGATAAGTGATCAGGGCACTGGGATGGGCAGTGGAAACATATTTTTATATATATATAATTTTTATATTTTTATAATTATATATATTTATAAATTTTATATAGAATTTATATATATAATTTAAATCCACAATGTAGTAAAGCAACTGTTTCACAGGTAGAAAGTCAGGCAGCCACCATGTGCCCAATCTCTTTGCAACAGAGAAAATTGTGCACTTGGCACATTTCATTCCCCTGTATAGGACACAAAGCCTCATCTGCACCCTGAATTCCTTCTTTGGCTATCTATCCCATAGGCAGGAGGCTGCAGGGACAGAGCCCTGCCACACAGGCTGGCTACAGCAGCCTCGAAGCCTGCCACATCTTTGAAATTCAGCTAAGACAGCTGCTTGGAAACAGTCTTAAAAGAAACTTCTGTTCACTATTCTTCACCCCAAAAGGAAAGGCAAAGGGAGAGAGGAGAAAGATAATTTCAAACCCATTCCATTGCTTGGCTAATACCTGTCAATTCTACCTGGCTAAAGGTTTGTAGCACCTTGCGGGATGGATGTTTCAATGCAAATTATGTAATAAGGTAATTTTCCTTGCTGCAAATAACCTGCATTCAAATCAGTCTTTACAAAAAGGGATGAAACAGGTTATGGATAAAAGACTTCTGCTGATGAAAGGAATCTGGTGTATGTACCAGGGTGGTATCTCCTGGGGTGAAAAAGACTTCTGCTGATGAAAGGAATCTGGTGTACGCACCAGGGTGGTATCTCCTAGGGTGACTCCCATTATGGGGCATACACAGCGGACACAGTAACCTGGGAGGCTGATTAGGTGTATCTGAGATGATGGTTTCCTGGGCCAAGCAGCCAGCATTTTAGCCCCGCACAGGGGACACGGACAGAAACTATGTTCTTCACTGGCAGCTTGACAAAGAGATATGTGCAACACAGGGCGATTTCTATTAGCAGAACCACAAAGCTCTTTTCTGCTTCTGCTCTCTATTAAAGGTCATGTACCGCTGCACAGAAATAGATAAATTACTGGACCCCCAAGGGCTGCTGGAAGAGTAAACACTGTTCAGAAAGCATCATGCTGTGCAGGTGCTGGGCAATGCTGCTTGTCAGGATTGATAGGTCATTTTGTGCAAAACAGATTGTTGGGGTCTACAACTGCAGTGGGAGAAGCAGTCTTGGACTCAGGATCCTCTGGATCTATTTTGAGCTCCAAGACCGTGGCCTTCCCTGCCTCCTCATTACCAAAACTGAGAGAACAGTTTTTGCCACACAACACAACAGACACTGGGACAGTCTTTGACCAAGGGACTCTGCTGTCTCCAGGCAACAACTACAGATGGTCAGATATGGTTAATTTGCTTCTCCATGTTTCCTTTGGAAGATGCTGACTTTGAACTCCAAACTGGTATTTTCCATTTTTCATCACAAAATACCAAGTTTACAAGCAGAATGGCATTTCTTCATTGTGTGAAAAATTCAGCTTTTCAGTGCAAAATATTTTGTTGGAAAAATGTCATGCAGTGCAGCCTGGTTTCCACTGCTGTGTGGTCCTTTGATTTTGCTATCAAACAGGAGTGAGCTGACTGATGCTTTCTCTCTCCTGTTTGCTATACTGGATAAGGGTTAGACTCCATGTTCTCTTACAGGAAACAAGCACAGAGCAGTTCTTTCCACAACTGAAGCATGTACAAGGTCTCCACCTCCTACTCAAACACTTATTTCTACAGTTGCAGGAATATAATCATCTTTACACTTCTATTCTGCAGTCATATTCACCTGGAATTGACCAATTTGCTGCAGTGGTGGCAGACAGGAGACAGCAGAAGTGGAAAAAAAGACAAATATTCTTAAAATACAGCCCTGCCAGTACATCTCCCTCCTGCTGCTGAACAGCCCAGAGGTTGTTGCATGCATACTCTGGGGTCTCCAAAGAGCTGACAGTCCAGCTCCCAGTTTGATCGATTACTGCAGCCCTCTTGTGATTAGTGTCTGCAAGTCAGATGCTAATCGGCTGTCAGCAGTTACGTACAGCAGGAGAAAGAAAGATAGGTGTGTGCTGTTGAGCTTATTAAACTCTTAGATCACAGCTGATTAACTTGGGTGTGGGGGTCTTCTTTCCAATACAGTGAATAATTTACACAAGATTGAAAGAATACAATCAAGACCTGGACTGTTCCTAATTTTTTCAAAGAACTAACTGTGGGGTTCTTTAATTCATTACTGCTCCTGCATGTTCAGCAGCTGACCAGGAGCAAAGACACTTGAGTGCATTTTCCATTCGTCTCGCTTTCTCCATCCATCCATCCATCTTAGTCTTCCCAAGAAGGCTGGCAGCCCTTTTCTTGTAATGGAGGGGCAGCTGAAGGGACATCTCCAAGCTAGGGACATCTCCAAGCTGAGCACAATCCAGGGGATGCTTTAAAATTACTTTGAGAGCTCTGCAAGAAACAGGCCACTGCCTTGCTTTTCTGTGCAGTTTGACAGGGAACTGCGTAAGTGAGATCACATGGATTCAAGTAGTGATCCTCCTAGCAGAGCCAAGGACAAACATGTCCGCTTTACCTGGCTCTATTCCCTTTTCCCAGCTGCTTCACAGGTTTTGTGTTTATTTTACTGGCCTTCTGGTCCATTGCCCCTCCACATAGATTTGCCTGGAAATTCACATGGCAGATGTTGCAGGAATTTGGCTCAACCCGATCCAGCTCCCTTCTTGATCACACTGGTTTTCTACCAATTCCATTTTGTTAGGTTTAACAAAATGGTCTGCTATGTTTAAGTGTTACAACCATAGGAAAGCAAGAAGATAGTGGACTGAATGCATCTCACCTGACTTGATCTGAGAGAGATACAAGCACTGCAGGTATTTGGAGTCACCCAAAGTCTACTTTCAGAGTCAATGGAAGGAGACAAACAGATACATTGCTTAATTCAGACACTTTGATATGAAGCAAATCTTGCCATAAAAGTGCCTATTTCTCTCTGCTGCTCATGAAAAGGCTGAAAGGATTCATCACTCCCTTTCCTCTCCCATAGAAGAAACTTCTTTTTTTGTAGTTCAAACACTGAGGCAGGAAGAGCTGAAATCAGCCAGGATGGTGAACACAGGAGAACATACTCTCAACCCAGAGTGAGCAGCCCCACAGAGGGGCTTTCTCCATCACTTCAGGCATGCAAAAATATTTCCTCAATTGGAAATCTAGTATATTACTGGTCAGTGGATGCACTACAAGGAGATGCAGATTTAAATCCTTGCTTTAAAAGATGTTTAATCAGCTACATGTGCTAGTGGGAAGTAGGTATCAATCCCAGAGCAGAGCATAGTGCCCAGAAACCTGCAGGGGACAATCACTGGACCACTTCTCCAAAGACATGGTGCAGCCCTGACTGAGACAGCAACAGGGATCTAGCAGGTGCAGCTTCTTAGTTCCTACTAACAGAGTAACACAAAAGTCTTGGCAAAAAAAAAAAGAAAGAAAAAGAAACATGCAGGCTGAAGTGGTATATCTCACTTTGTGTCTGAACCATCTCCTATGGGGAGTTCAATCCTGTGACCTGAGTGCACTTGGTGCCTTTGGGTCCCATTTCCCTCTGGCTCAAACTGGGGAAGGACAGGATGTATCTCAGCAAGAGTTGGTGTCTGCCAGCTCAGCTCAGATCAGTTCCCATCAACCTTGCCTGCAGATCAAAGCAGCCTGCCAGCATGACAGGAGATGCTCCAACTGGAGATTCTGCTGATCAAACAAAAAATCTCAAACACAAACACCAGGAAGGACAAGCATTCTCACCAATCACCTGTAGATTCATTCCCTGCCTCTTGCTGCAGTATACAAGGGAAAGAGGAATAATGCACACACAAGGGATGAAGGCCAAAACTGACCATGCTCTCCGTAGGAGATGCTCAGTTTTGCATCACTTGCCTGGCAGTGCAGGTGAGACTAGAGAGCTTTGCTAATGTGGGTGCCTCAAAAGGATTGCTGTGGATTAGAAAGCCTAAAGGGCAAGGAGAAACTGCAGAGGCGAGTAAGAGAATGCTGCACATGTATAACTGGTTTAGTTATTGGAGAGATCAGGCACAGCCCTGTGATCAGTTAAACCTGACACTAGTTCTCAGTTTGCCCCAGCATTCATAGCTACCTGGCCTTGAATCTCCAGATGCAGACAACTGCCTTAAACTCTAATCCTTTAGTTTCCAGCTTTTTTTTTTTCCAAGCAGGTTTCTTGCATCTTCTTTCCTTTTGTCTCCTCCAAAATCAGTTGTAGAGGAATATAGTTCTGCAGTTCTCTTGCTAACCCTAGATGGTGCAATTCAGTTAGAAAGCCTCAAAAGAAGAAACACTGATTATTATAACTAGAAAGGTTTCTTTGCAAGTCAAGTAGGACATGTGAAGTGGTGATGGCAAGAACACATTGGACAACCCCCACCAGGTGCAAGAAGTTATGGTATAGTCAGTAGATGGACCAGTATGTCCACTGCTTCACTGCCTTACATATATCATGCCTGCTGTCCCTCCTGTGTCAGCATGCGATGTGGAAGTACAGCTCCATTTGTAGACTTGGTAGCAACTATTGTTGCTATACTGTTACTGGTATAGCAGCTGAGGATCTGACCCTCGATGCTAGGGAACAATCTGTACAGCTCAGCTCTTTCCCTCCGATTTGCTATGGGATGGAAATCCCCATGCTAGCCTAGGTCTAAACTTTAAGGACTGATTAGACCTCCAAGCACCAAAAGGTATTGCTCATTAGGAGTTTATGTTGTACTAGTAGGAATTCTTAAATAAAGAAATAAAACCCACCAAAGTAAATGCACACTCTAAGTATAGCAAAGAGATGTAAGAATGTGAGCATTATAAGCCAAAAATTATCTGTCCAAGAAGCTTTTCATCCTGCTCGGTGTGTCTCTACAGCCCTAGCTCTGGGACCCCTCATGTTCATCGTGCTTATTTTGTGACTACAAAACACAGAGACGGAAAGGAAACAAATTCATTCGCCTTCCCAGTGGAAACAGAGCTAGAAAGCCAAACCCCTACTGTAGCTCATCTTGTTTGTATTCCTTGGGGATATGTTCACAGCATGTCATCAGGGAACTGGTGCTAATGCCATCACCTGCCTGATAATGCAGACGACCATTGAGTCTTGATTTTAAGATCTTTTAGAGGACTAAGTATCAATCAACATCCTTAATTGCTGCTATAAATCTTTTCATGGGAGATGTGCATGCTTACCTTTCACCTTTACCCAACCCCTCAAAAAAACCCACAGCAAGAGAACAGGCACTGAAGCGTTGTGGTCTGGTGACTGCTGCTCAGACCCTCCTAGCAAGCACCAAACTCCACACTTCTGCCAGCTACTCATAGGACTTGAATTCCTCAATCTCCAAGTGACAAGAGCATAGCTTTGAAAAGGTTTTGCAGCATCTCTGGTGCTCCCTTCCCAAGAGTCTGCAAAGGCTGACCAAGGTCTGGCATACGGAGGTTTAGCTTCAACACTGAATCAAACTTTCCATCCAATGCTAAGGATAGGACAGCACCAGCATACATTGCTTTGGGAGGCTGTGGAATCACTGCCACTGGAGTTTAACAATATAGATATGCTTTGGGTAGAAATAATGCAAATTTAGAGCAAAATAGATTAGATTAAATGACCTCTTGAGACCTCTTCCAGGCCTATCTTCTTTCAAGTTTTAAATGAATGGCAACAACCACCTTACTATCTGTATTTAATCCATGAGTCTAAACCTGCTTTGGACCTACCAGAGAAAGAATCTGATGCAAGGTTTGGAAAATGTAATAATTTTTAGATCTTACTAAAATAAGAATACCTCATTTCCTCAGAGTTTCATGACAGACAACAGCATGGCTAGGCAAGGATCCGTGACCACAATCAATAGATTTCACCCTAAACAAAGGCAACAGATGCTAACAAGAATCAAAGGAAGAATATGAACTGTCAGCACAGAGAATGCACAGTCCTTCTTTAATAGATTCTGTCTTAGCACAGCCACAGCATACAATAGAGAATAACCAACCTTAGGAATAGTGGGCAGGCTCTCCAATACAAAAGCATTCAGTGCTTCCAATAATACACCACTATAAATAATAACAATAATAATAATAATAATAGTAATAATAATAATACCACAACAATAATTAGTTAATTACAAGAGCTATTAGAATCACTTTTCCTAAGATGAGATATGACATTTTATACAGACATGAATACATCATTTTAAAAGTTTATTAAAAACGCATTTCAAACTACTTGTAAAATAGAGTGCATAACACTAGTTTTATGTACGTCTATAAACATTTTGCCTTTTTTAGTCATTCATATATTCAAATTGCTGTCATATCCAAGTCACTAAAATTAATATTAAAATAAAGCACCACTCTACATTACTAGCATAATTGCTCCACTAGAGAAACAATAGACCCTCTTAGCCTGAATGGCTTTTTCAAAAATAGATGGAAACAAGTAACAAAAGTGGTCTCCAGGAGAGAGAGCAATGTATGTTTACAACTTCTGACAGCCTGCACTAAACTGAACTGGAAGCCAGCTGCTTGTCTCTGCAGAAAGGCATTAAGGGCAAAACCAATTTGCCATTTTAATGATGAGAAAATTCATCAAGTAATCCATTTCAGTGTATCACTAGTCATAGCATTAGAAAGATTTCACTAGTGTCTAAGCTGAATCTTGCTGCAATTTCGTTTTGCTACAGGTTGTCCTATGTAGCAGCGGCATGGAGAAGAGATTTTTTTTTTTCTTTTTTCCATGGAAGACCACAAGAAGACTATAAAAATCTTTTTAGGTTAGACCACGATATACCCCAAGAATTACATTTAAGGAATGTAGAATAAGGAAGGTGATTTATGTAAGAAAGTGTTAGAAACTGAACTTTTGACACAGAACAGTTTGATCTCCATTAACTACAGGATACACAATTAGGTGGCTAGAAGGCAGTGAAACTGGTGCATGGTATAGTAGTGAAGCTGATATATTGCTTGCTAAACTGGCATTTCTGTAGCTGTAATCAGCAGTCAAATTACATTAGTCTGCCCAGAGACGCTGTTCCTCTGACACACAGTTTCTCTTGATACCGGGGTGTCTACCCTAAGGTGTAGGAAGACTCTCGCATCCTTGTAACCTGAGCCATAGTGCTTGGTTAAGATACAACCCCAGCAGTTGCCTGAACTGTCGTCATTGCCTAGAAACACTAGGTGTTAACAGTCCTCACTTCCCATTAGGCTTAAGCTATTGGACCATGTATATGCACAGTATTCCTATTGCAGTATTCATCATATGCTGTATACTTGTTTAAGATTTTTTGCATATCTTTTCAGCTTGCACCTCTGAAATGGTCAGTTCTGTTGGGGTTCCTTGAACTCCTCTCAATTTTGAAATGAACCCTTGATGGTGTGGAGAACCCCTTTGAATCAGTTTTTCATGTGACTGAAGGATTGTCATACATCCCTTCCGAGCTTTTCTTTACACTAATATCTGTTGTAAACTCAGCTGCTCCCACCTCCTACCCCAAATCTGTATTCCTAAATACACATTTGTGCACCTGATGAGTGCCGGCTATTTTGCTTAGCAGTAGTTGCTGTATATTTGTATCCTAATGAAACCATTCCTTAGCATGCTATTTGTCAAGATCATACACACAGTGTTCCCCCCAGCCTTCTGAAAATGTAATAAATACATCCACTATCACCTGGTTCAGACAGTTAATGGAAGTACTGAGCAGAACTGGACACAGGACAATTCCTAATGAAACCTAACTTAATTCTTCCAACCTCCTCTGACCCACCCTACTGTAGTATTATCTAGACTAGATTTCTCTAACACGCTTATGAAAATGCCGTATTTCTTGCACTTAAGTACATTACCACCCGTGACATCTGCTTTCCTACTATCCAAAAGGCTATTCTCTGTTTTAGGAGTAAATTCAATTTATTTGACATGATTTATGCTTTTCTAATCCAGGTTGGCTGCTACTCATCTTCTTTCTATCTTTCATATGCTCAACAAACAGTTAAGGTTATTTATTCAGTATTTTCCAGATATTGAGGTCAAGCTGAAGCCCCTGTCTCCTCTTTCAAAAAGAAAGTCTTTTAAAAAGGCACCCCAGGTTCAGCTAACTTTTCCTTCTACTAACTGCTCATTTCTGCCCCTCTTTCCCCATTGAATGTTGTTCTCTATCCCTTTGCACAATACAGCTTGCCCTTGTAAACTGGGGAAATTAAAAGGGTTTGGTTTTAATAAAAAACTGGCAGAATTTCAGTGCCAACCAGTGTTATCAGGACAGTGGAACAAAGAAGGAAGGTGCAGAAGTGCAGATGCAGGCCAGGTTGAGGGGCTTTTAGACTGGCTTTGCCCATGCAGGAAAACTGGTGTCAGGCTGTATGGGTCCCTTCAAGTTCTCCAACATGTCTTCATCCTGCAGAAATTAACTCTCTCCTCCTCATCCCTTGATGAATTTCCTTAGGAGAGTTGGTTTGACCTAAATTGCTTCTCCTCTGATCTCTCCTTGGTCTGGACTTTGTTGTCATATGAGTTACACCAACCACTTCCTCACAGACAGCATTTTAGTGAGCGCCTCTTTAGCATTGTGGGGCTCATCTGTGAAAGGTTTTTCCATGGCCTTTCATAGTATTCACTGTATGATTTCATTTAACCTGGGATTTATCTCACCTCCTGTATCTTATTTAGTGCTGCCTGTTCTGATTGTGTCCCTCCACACACTGACTGTTCTTGAAGTCCAGCTTTCCTCATCTAACCTACTTTCCCTTATAGTTTGTTGAGCTGCCTTTTACTGAATCTTCCATTCTTCCTCTAAATTGAGATGATTTGTGCTCATAGTCCTGCTATCAAATGAAAAATGCTCAGCCCTCTCCTTATTTCCCACCTCCGCGCCGTATCTGCTTCCCATGAGATCTCATCTCCTACTTCTAAGTTCTATTATGAAAGTTACCATTATTCCATTGTTCTTCCTCCTCCCCCTTAAAAGAATCATGCTCACTCTCACCCCAGCTGCCTTCCATCTTCACCTCTGCCAGTTCCTTATTCTATGGGTGAAAATCCAGCTTTCTTTTGGGTTGCTTTTGCCTCTCAATGTCCCAAAGTATTTCTGGGAACTTGTTCTTGCATCAGTTTTCTGCTCTTTTCCTTTCCTAAATGTTTATGTAGCTAAAAATCTCATTTCTATCCTCCTTACCCATCCTCTCCAATCCAGTAGGGGTAAAGGAGAGTAGGAAGGGAAATCAGGAGTGAGAGCAAGCATGGCCTCTGCAGCCCTTAGGGTATTGACATTAATTGAACATTTCTGCACACCAGATTGAGGACTGAAGATTGCTGCCACTCTACATAAGCAATGTACAATCCAGCCTGCTGCAGTGCCACACTTTATTGTTATGGTTCATAGAAAGGTGAGTGCACATTCATTTTTCAAGCTAACCCAAATATTTCAAATAAATGCTCCTTCCATTTTCTATTCAGTACTTTCCTTCTGTGGTTTAAGTAAACACTTTCAAAGAAGAAACGAAAAGTATCACTACCAACAAGAAAACCAGAAACCGACTGATCAGATGGGACAAATGCAACTGGATCAGACATAAGGGTCTGAAATTCAGGGTAGGAAGGGAACACTGAAAAGTATTGATCCTTCCCAATAGCACCCAGGCTCTGTGCACGCTGCCCAGAAGGCTCTTGTGCAGTGCACAAACAACTGTAGTGAACTGGACCAAGCTGGGTAAGCTGCCAGAGTAGTCCTGGAGGATTGTTTTCCATGTAAGCAGCCATGCTCAGGTGTCTGAATCTGCAGACTGAATCGCTCCCTTGCACAGCATTTGCTTTTTCCTTCCTGAACGTCTCTCATGGGACTGACAGGTAACAACAAGGGTTGTTTTGGGAAGCATGCACCTATATGTCACACAGCAACATTTCTGTTCACAAATTATCTTTAGATTTTTTTATATGCAATGCCTGTTATCTTCCAGCCATGAGTTTAAACATGCTATAGCAAACTGCTCTCTAATATATCAATACAATCTATAATCTAATCTTTTAATTAAACTACCTAGGAATAAGCTCTTAATGGGGCTGCTTCATCCCAGGCAGCAGATTTCTTCCAGTTTTCAACTCTCACATCAGGATTAGTTAAAAAACTTACCCAGTCCCAGCTCTATTCTGGAGCTTAAAACAAGCTCAAAGTCGGAACTCAAATATATGCTTCTTGTTCTCCTATCTGAAGGAAAATTAGGATTTCTTTGGCATCAATAAGGAAGATATGGAAGTGCTTACGTGTAAGAAAATAACATTTATCAGCACTGAGGTGTTGAAGAAAATTATTATTTATGTCAACTTTTTAACTGGAAATTGAACTTTTTGCAGGTTATCAAGACAGTATTTTGGGTCAAATATTTCCTATCAGATTTCTCTTATTTTCATAAGAAGTGTAAAGACTTGAGTCTACTGGACTATTTAATTTACATTCCTTGGAAAATTCTGACCTTTAGAATAATTTAATTTCAAGTAAAAAATAACAATCCAGATTTAGAAGTTTCACAGAATGAACTTCCCCAAACAGGCAAATATCAGTATATTCTGTGATAAAGTCAAGTGCTTTCATTTTGGTGAAAGAACACATTATTAAAACTGATAGCTTGAGTCCCCCAGACTGAAAACTTATGATCAAAACATGCGAAGTCAGTCATATCTATATTTCCAGGATTCTGAAAAACACTGGGACACAGCTTGTTGTGTCATAAGATGTATTCAGTTTGTGATTTGCAAGTTCTTATAAAGCCAATAAAATTTTTCATGTTATAGGATGGAGTCATAAAGCTATTTCAATTTAATTCCTAAGCAGAAGGATAAATCTAAAGAGGGAAATACCCATATTGAAGGATATTTTTGTATTGAAGTCAATCATTTCCAGGCAAAATAGCATTGTTCTATGTGCATTCTCACAGACAAGGAGGGGTCAAAGCAACCATGCAGTAAGTCTTCCTTAAGTAGTAGAGACAGAGGGAAGGTGTTTTGAATATCTATTTGCATGCAGCGGCATTTAGATAACCTCCATGTATACACTGGAGTGGCCAGCAGGCAAAAATGAGTCGGTAAAAGAAGATGTTGCTCAAGAAGTAAAGTGCTGCTGAGTGAGTTCCTTCAAGACTTCCACCCTTGAAAGTGGTGAGAAGAACTCTCAGCGAGGACCTGGGAGAGACTGCAAGTAGGTTATACCCATAGTTTGTATGTCCTATGTTTCCTTTGCAACTTAGTAATGAAGAATATAACCCTAAATTCTGCTAGAAGAGACTTTTTTGCTTAATTTTGTTTTCAGATAGACTCCAAAATCTGTTGTACTCAGAGGTCTGCAGAAGTAACAACTTGTTTTACTTGCAATTGCTAGCTAGTGCTTGGGTTAGGATGTACGTTCCCCCAGGTTTCAAATCCCAAGTCTTGGGAGGAAATTCCCCAATAAATACCCTGTAGTAAGATGACTGATGGCTATAGCTAAGTGCATTTTGTTAGAGAAACATTTGTTTTAAATATTGAAGCAAACACATAGGAACAGTCATATTAATGTAGTACAGTGTAAAAAGTATTAAGAAATATAATAGCTGTTTATACTTCTTACAGCAAGTAAAAACTTGTGTTACTGCAAATGTTGCAAGTTCTATGTCCTGACCAAAAACTTTTTATAAAACATATCCAGCTGGGTTCAATAAGGACAAAACCCAAGAGCTAAGGCATCCACTTGGGCTGAGCTGCAGTGCTCTGGCAAATTGGCAACATTCATGGTTTTGGGTTAGGATGAGGGTGAACTCAAGCTTGGATGTACCTAGATGGACATACCCCAAAGGAAAGGCACTCAGCATTTGCAGCTCTACATTTGGGGAAGGAATGCAAATGGTTTGGGGTAGCTAAGACATCAATAAACTGAAATTAAAGAGCTTTCATTATCACTCCCCCATTTATATGCAACAGACTCCAATCCCAGAGGCTGCTGAAGTAAACCATCACATAAGCAATGAAATGCCAACTTTTGAGCAACAAGATAAATTAATTACTGGAACAAGTTAATGCAGTTTGGCTTGCAGTTAAAGTGAAATCTATAGGGTCACTTCCTCTGGTTCAGCTGATAAGCAGGAGTAATTTAATCATTTGCCACCGTGTATCTGTACTTAGAGTCTGATTAGAAGCTCAAAACTTGCAGTTGAAATCTAAACATCTTCTGATAGGACTGTCTGCACAACCTACATTCATGTAGTGACACGACTACAGTGAACAAAGAATGAGGCTTACATTTACCTAGCACTTTTCAACCCAAAGATGCACAAGGTACATTACAAGGACAGTACATACTGCAGCCTTAGTATACAACTGCTCCTGGAGTGTGAATAAGCAGCCAGGGCAGAGCAGTGCACAGCCAGAAAGAAGGTGCTTAGCTCTACACATGCAGAGATCCTGATACTTTGTACTCAGACAACTTTGTGTGTGGCTGGGCTGAACAGTTGCAGAGACCAATACAGTCTTTGCTTCCTATGGTCTCTTTGGAAAAATGACTGATCCTTCTCAGCAAATCATTTGTCCAGTTTTGGAGGCCAAGATCCTTCCTCTCGCACTAGCTTGGAGTAATGAAATTTACTGCTCTATGAACTCAACAGCACAGCCCTCTGCCACCATGCTAAAGCGAGTACTTTGCCAGTAACAGTCCCATGAGCAGACACAACTGTGCCTAGCAGAGAGGCTTCATACCACCTGCTTTTCAACAGCATGCTCCCTGCTGGAGGGAATTCCTGTTGGCTGCCGTCTCTACTGCCCTGCTGCTGAAGGAGAGACACTGATGGTGGAAGCTGGCAGACCTCCCCCATTTAGTATGGAAAGGAGTAGAGAGAAGGACGGTTACCCAACAGCTCAGAAAAATGCTGTTCCTTATTTCACTGCATCCTCTGGACAAAATGGGTAGCTATCTGCTGTCTCTCTTCCTCTTTCTCCTGGCATTACCTAGCCCAGGAATGGGGCTGAAGATCTTCTGTAATACAGTTTACCATGCATCTTCCTCCTACATCTTCTCAAGGTGTACAGGTTTAAGAAGGACCTCATCTACACATCTATGAAGAGAAGAACACTGATGTTGGAGTCAGAAGTTCAGTGGAGACTGCAGAGACAGGATTAATTTGGAGGCTGGTACTGCTCTCTCCTATTGCCTTCAGGTAGCTACAGTTAAAAGAGATTAATTCCACCCAAAGTAGAATATATTTCTCCCAATGAAAGCAAAATCATTCCAACAAAAGAAAAGCGGAATTGAGTTAAAAGATATATGACTGCAATGGGGTGGGAGAGAAAGAAATTGGAAAATAAGAGATCAAATAGAAATAACCCCAAAACTCTTGGCTCTAAGTTATTCAAGCTTCTCTCAGCTAAAACCTGAGCAGAGACAAAGCAAGCTTTGCAGTAAAGCCACTGAAATGAATAATTGCTCAGTGAGTTAAATTTCTCAAGAAAAACATCCTCTTTTTTCTCACTGCAACTGCAGGAAGGAGGTTTTGCCATATGCACCAGTGGTGTGCCAAAGAGCTATTTTCCTGCACAGGCTGCAGTGGCTGATTATTAAGCAGCATGAGGATATGGGCAGCTGTGTTAGTGGGCCCTGATTTCATTAAAGCTGACAACCATCCCACAAGGCCTGTTCAAGGCTGAACTCTCAGGCCTCTTTCAGCACAGCTGATCTGCACAGAGCAGGGCCTGGCACTGTCTGTTTCTCAAGTGTAACAGAGGATCACCAGGAAGCTCCTGGCTGAGCTTTAACCCCTTTTCACAGTCTCAGATTTAGGCAGCAGGGTTCTAGGCACTGTCCAGCCTTCCTGATTACAGAGAGTGTCTCAGAGGTGCCAGGGATAGAAACCACCTTTGCCCTCATGAGTATCCTCAGAGCTTTAGTGAAGAAAGAAGTAACTGTCACACATCACTGCTATAAGCCAGAACATAGGAGCTCCCAAGCAAATGCTCTAATTATCAGACACCTCTTTCTGCCTGCTGAGGCTTAAATACCCTTCAAAGTAGGACAAGGCTGATGGGACTGGTCAGGAACATGGACAGCTGTCTAGATCCATTCCTTTCTAAACACCACCAGTGTCCTTGCTTCTCTCCTACATTTGCCCCTCTCCTTGTCTCAGGTTTTTCTCTAAGCTTGCTGCCATGTCTCTCTCTCCTCACCATGCTGAGCTTCTCCCTGCAATTCTGTTAGTCCTGGCCCATGGCAGGAGATAAAAAAGCTTCACAGCACCTTTTCTGGGTCCCTCGTGGACTACGTCTCTTTCCATCTCCTCTTGCTCCCTCACCTTGCTGCTTCTTGTCATTTGCTGTAATTCAACAGCTGCAGAGACACCAGGGTGGAGTGCATGGACATGTGAATAAAGGCTGTTCCTTAGATAAAGAAAGCTCCTCCATTCATGGCGAAAATGAAGTGGATGGAGCAAGGCACATGTTTCCCTCTCCAGGAGGTGCCAGCTGCTGTTTACCAAGAGGTGAAAGTTTTGAGTACTAAGAGCTTGCTCAGCTTCTGAGCAAATGAACACTGTGCATGAGATAGATACATTTACCAGCCAACCAATACAAAATGGCCTCCTAATATGCTTCAGAAACCTTACTCTGTTTTACTAACTCTCCCCTGATGAAGAACTGGCAACATCATATATCTATTTCTTGACTTCTAAAAGCATCTTTCTTGTAGAGTTCACGCATAGGGCAAGCGTGTGGCTAGCCTTTCCAGAAATCTCCTCTTTCCCCAGCTAGCAATTTTATACAAGTGGATTCTGTAGGTGTTGTGGATTTGGCTGGCATGGAATGTGTTGAAATGGCCCCTCAAAACCTAGTAATGGGTGTGGATTTTTCTGCACAGATCAGCAGATTTCAGGGGTCGTGACAGGAGCCAAGTGGACAATAAACCAGCCAAGAGTGTTGTGACAACGGAGAATGCTTGATCAAGTCTGTGGGCCTTAGCCAAGACAGAAGTGCAGTATGATTCATGCCACAGTTCTTGCACCTGAAGTACCTCACCAGTCTTGCATGACATACAAACTAGCATAAAACTATATACCAGTTCCTTGTAACTACAGAAATGTGCACACCTCACGATATTTATGCAGTTTTACACTGGTTATACATGACTACTTAATATGCAATTAGGTCTATCCTGATAATTACTTCCAAAGGTTTGCCCATTCAGTTTGACCTGGGTTAGCTCAGCATTGGCTGAACTACACACTGCTCATGTGCTATAGGCTGTGTGATGGATACCTTTTAAAGAGACAAACAGGAGATCTCCAGAGCTGAAAACATATGCAACTTGCATGAAAAAGCTAAAACCCCATGTCTGTTGTTACTAGCTAGTATCCCTGTGGGCTGGCTTCTAACACAGACACGTTGGTGGGAGCTGTAAGCCCTGCCAAAAGCTGGTCACACAGACTACTAAAAGTGACATGATCCTATTCTTAGGCACCATGAGCCTCCTGACAGGTTTTCTCATAGCGGGTTGCAGACACTTGCAGAGTCTGGGAAATCCCCAGGTGTTTTATTTTGTTGGCATCTTACATTTTACCCCTGAACACCTTAGAAAAATCCTTGATCCCTCTGCTCTGGTACAAACCTACTCAACAACAAGTTATTATCAGAGCAGTTTCTTCCCCTGCCCAGAGCCTCCCAGCGCTCCAGCCCCTGGACAGCAGGTGCTTCCCTGCTCACCCACCTTGGCACTCCCAGCCTGTGTCACCAGCTCTGTTTAGGCAGGTCTGCCAGTGTATTTCATGCTGCCATGGAGCATCAGAAAGTAGCCAGACAATGGAAAGCATTGAGCATTCCTCTCCCGCAACCTGCAAGCTGCCTCAGGGCTACTGTCTGTCTGGGTCGCTTGTGCAAAAGAAACAGCAAGGGCTCAAAGTGTAGAGAATCAGACACAACACCAGAGTTAGAGAGAACTTGTCAGCATGAGGACAGGGAGTAGAGAAACCCCAAGCTTACAGATCCTCCATACAGATCCCCTATTCCTGCCTTGCCTCCACAGCCACTCTGCCCGCTTGTGCTTTCTGTTCTCACTAAAGGCTTTTCTCTGTTCAACCTCCCTGTCTAGCTCAGAAGAACTTTCCCTTATGTACAGATGAAAAGGGCACATCAGAATGGAGCTGTGTGAACAATGGCAATTTTAGTTCGTTAGCCATATCAAAAATGGATAGACACAGAGAGAGGGAGAGAGAGAGAAAAGAAAGCTGTTTTTTTCTGCTCAAACTGAAATGAAGGATTGGGTTTGGGTTGGGGTTTTTTTTTGCAAACTGAAAATAAAAAGAAATCCTTTTCAGGTTCAACAAAAACTGAATTCCCTTAAAAATGTTTTTTAGCCTATTATTTCCTAATTAAACTGGATTAATTTTGAGAGTGAAAAGCTCTTTTGAACTGAAATAATGAGAAACCCCAGTTCATGAATATCTAAATTCTCATGTTTCAGAATTGTTCAGTCTCATTTTTATCCCACATTGCAGAGTTAACCTCTTGGTCACTGTCCCCATCTCAGAAAAGTGCGACTGCAAGGATCTATAAAGATTCTTTAGTGTTTGTATACTATACTAATGAGTATCTCCAACATTTTACCTCTACTAAAACATCTCTGACTACTTTTGGGACAGGATCTGAGGCCAGAGGGGTTTTTGGTGGGTTTCAGTGCAATATGCAGGGAAGGTCTGTCTCTGTACAATCCTCTTTGAGTCCACCAGTCCAGACCTGGTTCCCTTGGACTGTCTCTTCTGTCAGGTGGCTGGTGATAGGATGAGAGGAAATGGCCTTAAGTTGCGGCAGGGGAGGTTTAGGTTGGATATTAGGAAAAATTTCCTTACTGAAAGGGTTGTTAGGCATTTGAACAGGCTGCCCAGGGAAGTGGTTGAGTCACCATCCCTGGAGGTATTAAAAAACCAAGTAGACAAGGCACTTCAGGACATGGTTTAGTGGGCATGGTTGATGGTTGGACTTGATGATCTTAAAGGTCTTTTCCAACCTAAATGATTCTGTGACTACTGCCAAATGAGCAGCTGGATAGAGGTGATACGTCTGCTTTCCCACCCTGACTCTTTATAATTAGAGGTTTTGTTCTTAGCTTCAAACCTTTCAAGCAGAACAGCTGAGAAACTATGTCCCCCCACCAATAAAATACAATTTCTTCCTTTTCCCTCGGCCCCTTTTCTTGTGCAAATTAAAAATTCAAATAACATGCGGCTACAAACCCACAGCTAAATCCCTGGGAATACATTATAATAATTACCTTAAGGAGTATTTCTCTTTCTCTGCATCATTCATTCATATTAAAAGACATCATGGGAGCATTTAAGCCAAGCAGTATGAGCACACAGGTAGCAGTATTGCCCACTCAGATGACGTTTCTTTCCACAAAGGTAAATTCTGCAGTGCAGTCCAGCAGTCTAGGGAACTACACTTCCTGGAAAGAGCCTGAAAACCATGACTGGAGTGTATATATGTGTATTTTTTTTCCCTTTATCCATTCCAGTAGTAGTGAAGTGCTGCCAGAGATGCAGCAATTTGCCCTGTCACTGCTATTTCTACATATCAGCAATCAGCAGGGGGAAAAAAAATGAAGAAAAGGAAGAGGGGAAAAAAACAATGTTTTATCTCATTTCAGTAGCATCTAGATACTGTCTATTTAATATCTGTTATTTATCCAAGCATTTAATCACGCTGTAAATACAGTGAGTCCTTCGAACCACAAAACACTTCAGTTAATGAGATTAAAGAAGGATTTACAATTCAGCTCTGCCTTTTCATTCTCTCCCCTGGACTGTGCCCCCGGTTTTCAGAGTTAACATTAGTCTCTCTTTTGGGGGAAGCTCTGAAAGTGGCATCCTATCCCCCCAAATCACTATGACTGACTACATGAATAAAGATGTTTAGTACTTGCCATTTTGCATTGCAACTGTCTAGTCCCTCTTAGGGAGAGGCTCAGAAAAGGATAGGAAGAGCTGTTTAAGGCAAGACAGTGCCTCAGAAGTAATGAGATGACACCTACAGCATCTCAAAAGGCAGGGAGGATCTTCAGATATTGCTGCAAGCAGCTGATGGTACTGCCCTGCCATGGTGATGGGGAAAATGCCACAAACCCATTGAATACCACAAGGATGACACAGCCAAATTCTGCTCCTTGTTGTTAGAAATGCATCTAGGATTGTGCTTAAAACCCTCAGAGCTTTTCCTTGCTTACCCCAACACCACTGAGTGAACAGGTTTTGGCCACAGGACTGCAAAGCTGGCACTTTATCCAGCACTTTGGCTTCCTATGGATGGAGCTGTGGCCGCAACAACACCCTCGCCTCCAGCAGATTTAATCTGCATTTACACCAGTCTAGGAAGGATGAACCTTGCACATACCCTGATCATATCTGCTGACATGATGATCCATTTTTACCCCTGTCAGCACCATAAAAGCAACACAGGTCTAGAGCCACAGTACCTTCTGCCTCAGGCACCCTCAGCACGAATGTGTCAGCAAGTTTCTTATCTTGGAGCATTTATTACTAGAGATGGGGCAGGAGAAGCAGCACAGCTTGATTCATTAGCTAATGTTTGTTCAGCGCTCTGAAGGCTCTGAAGTGCTGTATAAGGACTAAGAATTACTATTATTATTTTTCTGATCTCAGGATGAGTTTTCCTTGCTGGTGGTTAGAAATATTTTGCCATGCAAATTGAACTAATCTGACTGGGAATAGCAGAGATGCTCAGAGGAGGGACATGCTGGCAAGCATAATCTGATGTGCTTATACTCGCAAGACTGCAGGCAGTTACAAAGCCTGCCTATAAGAAGTTTCTCCCTCCCCAAATCTGTGCTAAGCCAGGGACCCCTTTCCTCTCTGCACTTTCCTGGTGGCCTTTTGCCACCATGGTCCCATGCTGGAGTCTAAATCTAGGTGTCAACTCCTTAAACAAATGCCTGCAGCAGAACTACATATTAAAGCACTCCCAAGAGACAAGACAGTGTAGTCACAGCTTTGCCTCCCCAAGCCATCAGTCATTTTGATACCTGGTGGCTGAACTGACATGTTGCTGCTTCTCATCTTTTGTATCACACAGCCTGGTACAGAAAAATGGGAAAGGTCCTTCCCAGAGGACAGATTGCTGTGCAGATTCATATTGCTGATAGCAATACACCAATACAATGGTGACAGCACAGGTCAAAATGTGACCTAGTGTAAATGACATTCCAATGAGTAGGCACTGATACCACCGCTGTGGCAGTGTGGCATCAATATGAGCTGCTGTGGTGCATGAGGTCTCCCAGGACAGACTGCAGCTTCCTGCCAAGCAGCACGGAGGTGAAGAGGCTAGAGAGGAGAAAAGGATCTTTACCATTTCCCCCCTCTCCCCAACAGCTCTGAAGGCTCGCAACTCCTTTGTCCAAAAGATTAAACAGAATTGAAAAACCTGGTGGCATCATCAAAATGTAAGTAGCTGTGACTCACAGGCAGAGGTCAGAGCCCATGTGCTGCTCTGACTTCCCCGAGCTGGCAGGAAGGGCCAGTGGCAATCTTGGGCACAGCGTCACTGTTTCATGTCTGTCTTCCTTCAATCAATGTCCTGCCCGCAGAGTTCAGAGGCAGGTCTGCACACCCCTGATGCTCTGTAGGGACTTAGGCTTCCTTTAGGTTTCCTTTTCTTTTCTTTGCACAAGGCGCTCTTCTGAGGCCCAGAATGGGACTGTGAGTCTCACAGACAACCACCAGCTTTTGTTGATTCATGGTAAATCCAGAGGTATTTTTTTCTAGCTTTCTTGGTGCTCCAGTCAGCTGAATTATGATTCAGTGCTTGAATTTATATGAAATTAAAATGAGGAGAGCCAAACACCCTTGTGTGCTAAAATGCTTTAAGTTAATTTGATCAGACTTTGGGGTACAGAGTCCCAACAGACCAGCACAGATTGACTGGAGCTCATTTATATTCCTGTACTTCAGATGGAAATGAATGGAAAATAGGTCCAGTCAAAAGTGCTTTTGAGATCTCTTTGCTGGAGTCAACAAAGCTATAATATTTGAAATAATTCCCATATCTCCATAATAGCCTGCTGAGCCCTTGATTGACTATAACAGGCCCTGGGCTGCTGACAACAGGTTGGTTATAAGCTTGCTGCTGATCTAGAAAGCTGTTTATACAAAGATGGGAGGTTGAAGTCCTCACATAGCTGTTACTCATTTACTTTCACCTGCCACAACTGATTTTTGGCAGCTAAAGCTGAAAAAGATTTTGTGAATATTGGCAGGAATTTTCCTTTGTTGGAAAAGATACTGTGAATCTTTTCTGGCTTTATCGTGCTCCATAGGGTCAACCAATAGGCAGAGTTTGTCTATTTTTCAATAGCTCCTTTTCTTGCTGTTTTATTCTGTCAGTGACAAGCTTGTTCTGGATTACACGCAATCTCTTCTTAAATTTATTTTTTGAAAAGGACCTGGCTTTAACACCCAGCATTTGTATTACTGCTTTGCTTTAGTGGCTAATTGCCAAATGATGTTTTCTAGGGAGACATCAACGGCATCTAAAAAGCACCCTACAAATGATAAAGCATTTGTTCCTTTGCAGGAAGCATATGGTTGGAAAGGAGTAGCCCTGGCATTGCACGTGATGACATCCTGTCTTGCATTTGCATCGTGCTGTCTTGGAGGTTTTCAAGATCCGGCTGGAGCCAGCCCTAGGAAACCTGGTCTGAATTCAATGCTGAGCCTGCTTTGGGCAGGAGGATGGACTAGATGATTTCCTGTGGCCCCCGCCACCTTTCCCTCCCACTTGTGCCACTCCACAGGTTTCACAGTCCCAGGAGATGCTAATAAGTCAGCGCAAAGTTTTTATCTGGATTTGCTTTCCAGTGATTTAGGGAGAGCTACCCTGTCAAACTTTGCAGTAGCCTTTAAAGCTCCTCACATCTGAGACAGTTTGTCAGTTTGACAGGGAACATCTGAGCTGGCTGTCTTTGTGATGGCTGAAGTTTTAAATCCACAAATAATCTTTTTCTTTTCCTCCTCGCACTAGCAGTCCATTGGCACAATGAAGCGAATCTCTGTGCACAGGTATAACTTGCTCATCCTACTTACTGTGAGTCAGTGGTGGCACTGGTCACTATTCTCATTGAAAAAAAGAAAGAAAAGGAAAGAAGAAAAAATAGCATAAGATGTTTTGCCTTGAGTTGCCATGAAAAGTAGTTGGGAGTTTTCTTGGCAGAATTTCCGGTGTTAAAAGACTTATGTGAAATGTTTGGTTTTCAGAAGTTCAGGTCTTCAATAGGAAAAAGAAAAGATTTTTTGTGGAAAGCAGCCACTTTTTCTCAAAGGCATCTGCTCAGCCACAAATCCAGCATACTGTCAAAAAGCCATTTCAGTGAAGTAGTTTCAACTAGTCCTTCTTACTCACCTATTCCAGTAATTGATCGCACACCTCTGCAAAGCAGCTTCTTTTCTTACTCTACAAGCATTTATATTTTTGCTGTCAGTGCCTACAACTCAGACACTATTTACATTTCTCTCCAGATCACTGCTCTGTTTCTTGAGTCTGCTTTTGCCTGCCTTTTCTGTCTGATGCAGATCATCTATCACTTTTTATGTTATCAGGTTTGGGGCTGTTTATTTCTCTGCTCTTTGCAACAGTAGCTACTAACAGCATGACCAAGATCCACCTTTCAGTCTGTACTACTGATGTGCACCTAACACTGATGATTTTTGAGGGAGTTTGTATCTGGATCTCACTATCAGCACACTGGCTAGGGCCAATAGCCCCCAGAGAGTACCCTCCCTACCTGGAGAGGGGACATATGTTCACTAAGGGATTTCAGTGCCCAGAGACCTGTTTATGATGTCTGAACTATCACATCTCTAAAAAGCTAGTCTCAGTGATAAGTCTGCATACAGCCTAGATACATATGGGTCTGTGATTTTGGGTTTTTTTGATGAGATGTAGCAAACATTAAATTCCCATGTATTATGTTTCTTTTTAATTTTTTTTCCCCGAAGCATCTGAGATTTTACAGAGTACTCTGTTCTCCTTCTCATGACACTTTCAGGCCATTTTCCAACTCTGCTGTCCCTAATCTAGCCCTATCTTTAAGTTTATTCTGGTCCTTGTACCCTGCCATATCTGTTACATTTTCACTTGCTCTCTGCGAGTAAGTCTGGGTGAGACCACTCTCACATGATACAGCACTCTTTAATGAAAGAGACTGAAGACCTCCCATTACAGCTTAAGTTTTCGGTATCACAAGAGTCCTCCTACAATCTCATCCCTCCTTCACATTAAGACAAAATCCCTTTCTAATGGGTCCAACTGCAAGTACATTAAGAATCAGTCAATCTGTCCATCCACCATCAACATGCTCTGATGCAGACGCAGTTCAGAGCAGGATTTTCTCCACGCACTCATAACAGACAGGATTAAAAATGGCTCAACAATGTTGTACAATGGGCAGCTCTGCTCAGATCCAGCACAGCTGAGAAACAGGGAAGAAATAGCCCAGAAACCATCTGTGTGCATAATACTTTTCCCATGATTATACTGTGAAAAATCGGCTCTGCTTGAAGAAACAAGGACTCATTTTTCCCCAGAAACGGACTTTGTTGTTCCAAAATTTTCACTCTGTAACTTAGCAACATTTTTCCTCAGACAAGGAGCTGTTCTCAAATATATTTGGAAATGCAAAAGTCCTTGAATTTTGAGCAGCTTCCCGTTTCCTTGCATACAGAAATGCATGGCAGACAGACAGATTATGGCTTCTTCCTCCATGATTCAAGAGAGGCCAATTACTTCCAAGCCATTTTGCCTTTTCCTATCTGCCACTGTTGCTTAAACGATGGTCTGTGTTTAATGAGGCGGAAAAACAGCAGAGAGAATAGCAAAGGCTTCACTCAATAGAGGAATATTTCACATTTAACTGTGTCTCAGAGGGAAGAAGATTAATTTGCCCTGCAGCTGGAACTGTGAAAGTCCTCAGACTATACAGCACCCAAGGTGGACCCAGGCTCCGTCTCTTAGTCTAAAAGGACTCTAACTCTAAATGGGGAAAACTTCTAGGAAATAATAAAAAAAAATAATAAATCACTTGTTACTTTTCAGAAAGCATCTTCATCACAGAGCAGCCTGAATAGCATGACTGTAGAAAAATCCTCAGTTTTAGCCCACAGACGTGAATCCTAGCTTCCCCCTCACTCTTTATCTCCCTGGAAGTTGTGTCTTTTTTATGAAGCTGCTTCTCCCTGTTCTAGCCCACACACAGCTCTTTCTCCATCAGTGAGAGGTGCCAGGGCAGAGGTGGTAGGCTTGGGTCTTGAGCATCGCGTGCTGCTGGTGAGCACAACTCCGAGCAGACTGCAGTGTGCACAGGGATTTACACAGCAACAAAAAGGTCGTGATGTAGCATTTCAGGGGAAGGAGAGAACATGAAAAAGGAAGGAAACACCTGAGATTTGTAAAGTCTTGTAGCATAACAAAGTTTAAAGTACTAGAAAATCCTGTTGAAGGTTCTAGAAAAGCCTGGAGAATGCCTCTGCACAAGGGGCACAAGACCCAACCACCCTATTTCCTCTCCTTCCTAGGAAGGGACTCAGGGTCCCTCCCACTGCTTTCCTCTATCAACTTCCAGCAAGTAATGCAGGACTCCTTTTTGCTGGAATTTGGGGAAAGGCTTTCAAGGGAAACAGGAGAAAACTGGTACAAAGTCTTGCCCAGCCCATAGAAGCAGCTATAACTTCCCAGCTCTCCAACGCTCCCACAGCTGAATTTCAATTTTAGAGGAATGCCGGGGGGCCTTGAGCTGATTCTCTTGGGAAGTTCCCACTGATCTCTGCCTTCCCAAATCCCAGCACTTCAGTGTTGCTGAGATTCCTACAAACAACATGATGTCTAGACCAGTGGAAAAGCACTGTGTTACGATTAGCTTAAATCTAAATAATATAAAATGAAATCAAATTAATCATG
Source organism: Pandion haliaetus (assembly GCA_013401275.1). Classification (NCBI taxonomy): domain Eukaryota; kingdom Metazoa; phylum Chordata; class Aves; order Accipitriformes; family Pandionidae; genus Pandion; species Pandion haliaetus. The sequence goes on along the minus strand of VYZV01006026.1, from coordinate 67,156 downwards.
AGAATTGTGATACCTGGGCTAGTCCTGGGTCCAGCTGGTAATTCACACACCGTAGCTTAGTAGCTGCCATGGCCTCCAGTAAATAATGCAGGGATAGCAATCAGCTGGTATTTAATTAAACCACAATTATTTTCTCATTAGTTATAAACAGAATTCTTATTATGGAGTCTTCTTTTGATCACTGGCACATACTTCCCCAGGAAGCGTTGCTTTATTTGGGATTGGGTGGAGGGGGGGATAGACAAATCAGAGGCTGTGCTGATAGAAATGACCCCAGCAATGCCCAGATGCCAAGACCACACCAATGTTTGCAACATCCATAACAGAGATATTTTGAATACTTTCACAGATCATGGTTTGTCTGCAATCAGTAGAAACATCTAAAGTATGCTTAGAGTCACCAGCCCTTTGTTTCTTGAGTAGTTGGGGGCGGTGTGTATGTGTTTTGATTGGGGTTTTTATTTCTGCTGTTGTCATGTGATTGTTCTAAATACTCCATCCCTAGAAAGGCAAAGACAAGGGGATTTGTATTCAACCAAGTACACTGATGACGTTGTTTCCCTTACACACAAGATAACTAATTGGTGACAATTAATTAGCCACTAGCTTTTTTTTTCTTTAAAGCTCTATCATATAAATTACTTTGTGTTTGTAATTTACATTTTTTCCTTTCTTTTTCCTCTACAGCAAAAATAATACCAACAGCCTTCATAAATCACACAAGAAGGTAGAAAATCTAACATCTGCCTATGGAAGTGAAGCTGGGGAGGAACCCAACCCAGAAAGAGAGGAAGGTTCAATTCACCTATAAAAGCATTTGGCTAGGTGATGATTCTCAGTACAAAACTAGAGAAAACCTACGAGCCTACTGACTGCTAACAGGAAAGAGCCACAGGTAAATTCTACCACTAATTGGAGTGGATTTACATCAGCAGACAAGTGGAAATCATTGTAAAGAAACCAGTATAAGGATTGTTAAAATACTATGTTCCTGGATGTTTACTTTCCAGATCTCAGAGAAACAGCCTCTATTTTGGGCTCAGTGAGTGTCTTTCACCATTAAGAGAAAAAGAAATTAAAAGACTTCGGTTCATCCCACCATAAAACAAGGTAACTTTTGAGCTCCCAAAATTCCTGCAGTATGGGAAAGCTATTTTCTTCTCTGTTACAGGGCCAGGGGACACTGGTGCATAATTATAGCAAGATTGACTATTTTGTAACAGCACAGGCATCTTGAGAACTTAGAACTGAATCATGCTGTCATGGCTACTGTTAGTTTTGGGAAGCCTGAATGCACTTGAGACCATGCCGCATTACATACATCATCTCTATCCCCATGAGATACTTGGTCCCTTCTACAGCAGACTCCAAGATAACTTGTCAACTCTCTGGTTCCCTCTCCAAGATGGACAGGAAACACATGCATATGAAAGCAGAAACACAAGTTATGTGTACTCTGATATTTTGGCCATATTTAAAGTTTCCCTGTGGATTCCTTATTCTGCTCACTGAAACTTACCCCAAAGGTATTTCTGAGGTTCAACAGTCTGAGTGTTTGGCAAGTTTGGCCTCAATACCTTTATCTAAAATATAGCTTAGAAGTAGTCAAACATTCTCCCTGACTTAGAGGTAACCACTTCTCTTAATTGACAATCTTTCACTAAAACAGGTATGCTTCTGGGAAAAGTTGATTTTTTGACAACTCAAGATTTCACTGAAAAGTCCTAAACCTCTCTGGAGACGGGACCTGGACAAAATTCCCTCTACTGAGAATCAGTCAGTGTTTTTCTTAATACCCTGGCTCCTACAGGTATGAAATTAAATGAAGTCTTCTGCATTTCACTTTAAATGCTTGATTTTTATACTTAATGATTTTGAAAGAAACGCAACCCTTAACCAAATAGAAAGAAAGATTCCAACAGTTTCTCTTTTACAATATTTCTTGATTGTTCAATCCATGTCATGAATGGTAGGGGAACGTAGACTCTTGATTTCTAAGTAACTGAGTCTGGCAAATTTCAAATAAAGAACAAAGGCCCCAATTCAGCACATTACATATGGTTATGTCTATCTTTAAAGGTATGTGTAGTAAATCCCCTTGAAATCACTGTAACTACTCATATGCTAAAAATCAGGCACATGTTTAGGTATCTTGCTAAGCTGATGCCTAAGGATCATGATAAGCTTAATAAGCATTCATCCTAAACACTGTGAAAATACAGGCTGTGAAATTCTCATCAAAAATAAGAGGCCTCAAGACATCCAGAGATAAATCATGAAAAACAAATTGGCAAGCCTCTTATTAAAGCAAGAGAAAACAGAACATCATGCAATCAGAGCAATAAAGAATCTCCAGCTCCACATAGGCTGGAATAATCAAATCAAAGCAACATGAAAGAAATAATGGCAGACAATCAAAACCAAAAGAGCACAGCACCTAATGACTTCAGCTTGGAAGAGTGTGCATCAATTTTGGAAACAAATTCTTCCCCAACTCATCAGAAAAATTAAAAACTGCTCAGTGTAATCCATGAATGAAAATATCTGAAGGAGCTGTACATCTTGAAACCATGCTGGGCTTATTGGTGGCCCTCCCAAGCAGGGTAGGGCTCCAAGCCCACTGGTAGCAAATCTCTAGACTTTGATCCAGAATATGCACGAGCAAGAGAGTTGCAATCCTCTGAATTAGCCAAAGCATGCAGAATTTCCATGAGCAAAATCAATTACCCATAGTTTTCTAGGTTGTGTTCCTAGGCAGGAGTGTTGCTTGGGGGAGGTTGCATATTTCTGATGGAATCAAGATGATTCGAGTAATACTGAAGAAATTTGTCAAGTTTCCCATTACGGGCTTTACTGACTAGTTCAAAGTAAGAAAACATAGGTTTCCTTAGAAAAGGGTCTGTCTGCATGAAAACTCTATACCACACAAAAACTGCATACTCCAGCCTTACCCAAAATGGGAGAGGTGGAGATTAAAAATTAAAGTCCAACATGAAACAACAAAAAAAATCACAGGTCTAGAGGAGTGACTGGTACCACAGTTGTGGAGGATTAAAAAGTAGAGAGCCTTGGCTAAGAAGGGTACATTGCAGCAACGCTTGCTGAACGACGAGTGTACTTCATGAAAGGGAATCTATCAGCTTAGCACTTCTTTGCAAGATCATGCACTGAGGTTCAGTAGCTCCTATAATACAATTACGCTTTCCAAAAAAACAATTCAGAAAGCAATTACACACCATTAGCAATGTATTTCCAAAGGCCTCAGCTCACCCAAGAGAGCCAACTGCACAGCTTGACTAAGCTACTGTTCTGTGCCATTTATACCTGTTTTTCCTGAGTCAGGAAGATACTACTGAGAGCTCGGCTCTGATGATTTTAAAGAGAGAGGCTCAGGTGATGAGAAAATGCAATAAAATCAAGAGGGACAAGGCTGGACAGGGAAACCCCAGCAGTTTAAATATATCAGTTAGAGATCTTTACAAGGCTATTTTTAAGGTTTGCCTACAGCAGAGGCAAAATAAAGGGAAGGAAAGGATTTTTAGGTTTTAGTTCTAACTTTCCTTACAGATGAGCTCTGCTACTGCATTTTTCCACACTAGCTATGTTTATTAAGCACTGCTTTTAAATGGAATTAAAACTTTTTAAAAAGACATTTGAAATATGGGAGTTCACGTGTGGCTGGTCCAAAATAGCTGAACAAGAATGGCTTTACCTGTAGACAAGCCCTTTGCAGCTGAAAGCATGAGTACATTTAGCTAACCACAGCTTAGCTTCCATCCATATGCCTTGGCTAGTGTTGGCAATGAAGGCACAACAGCATGGTTTTCATCATGGATTGCAAAGTTTTCATTGGAAATACAAAGGATCCTGGGACAAGCTTATGCTATCCACACCTAAGGCTACACTTGCTGCTTCCTGCTATGATTGCCTACCTCAGTATGCAAAAGTCAGCAAGTCTGTGTCCCTCCGTAATACAATCTCTTCTCTTGCAGCCACTTAGTTCTATCTGCTGAACTCAGGCTCACTGGCAAATTTAACTGGGATAGTGGAACCCCATACNGTGTAAATTCCCACTGATTCCTATTAAAGGTTTGTTAAACTTAATTTAAGATAAAAAGTACCTTTCACCTCTTCTACCCTTTACCACACATAATCATATAGACTGAGTAACAATATATATATTTACATTCATTTTTTCCTGATTGCTTTCAGACCTCTGAACTGTAAGAAAACGAGAAGACAGTTGAACAGCTGTTCTTTATTAGATTCATTCTTCATCCGAGTTCTATGAAGATTATGAAAGTTACTATAAGAAATATTATACACTTCCATGGTTCAAAACTTCAAAATACATAGTTTATACCCCTCAGTAATGCTCACAATAGAAGTTTCTCAACCAAGCCATGCATTTAGCAGTTTCTATACTCACCAGTTTTCTCTCTGACTTGACAGAAACAGTTTAAGGGTTGTGTCAAAGATCTTTTCTTAGCAGGATGGTTTTCCTGTCTCTAACTACTCTGCTTGTATTCCCAGACCATGGGAATTTATATATGCATCAGTAAACTATCTACTGGTTAGATACTTCACAGTATTTCTTATATCTTCCTCTATTGGTTACAATTACATTGCATTATAGCATCACTAGAGGAACTCACTATAAAGATTAACTTTCAAACATTTGGAAAATACAGCCTGACTTCATTAATGTCTTACAAGGACACTTACTAGACACCAGACTGTCTCTGTCTCCTACATTACAAACAAAGCAGCTGCATGCAGAAGTGTCTTACAAAGTCAAGTGCTTTGTTAGCAAGAACCACCTGACTTCCATTACAGCAAACTCATACAGGTTTACTATACTCATTGATCCAAATGTTCAAATTCTCATTTCCTTTGCAGAACATATATAAGCTGCAAGGGAGGGATCTCAGCAGGCTTACAGTTTTTCTCCTTCTAGGCCTATTACAGCAAAGCATAAGATATCTTGCTGTCTTTAGCAAAGTGCTGCCAAATAGCAGCATAATGAGGATATTTATCCTTCAGTGTAACTGTAGTTATGCATGGCTTCTTAGCAAACCACCTGAGAAAACCTCTCCTCAGAAGACCTCAAATAAAATTCAGCAGACTGATGGGACAAAAAGTTCCTAGAGGAGCTTTCTAGCTCCTCTCAGCTAGCGAGAACCCAGTGCCAGTTCAGAAAATGCTGAAGAGCAGGAACAAACATGACCTCCTTTAATAGACTCATCTAATACGCAAGAAGTAAAAGAATACCACTTGTCCAGAGCCTATGGACCTTTCTCCTCTCTTAGTGCTTTATTCTGCCTTGTTCAGAGGTATGTGCCTTTAAAAGCATTTGGGAACCAGGGTATTGACTCACAGGAGGTGGTAGATTCACCTGGGATGCCAACATTGTTAAATTTTTGTCTTCTCAAAGAAGACTTGCTGCTCCTCCTCACAAAGGTAATTGAGATAACATAACAGCAGGGAGGAGATAGGAAACCCACCTTCCAGAGCCCTTATATAACTCAAGGCCTACATGGGATGTACCTCTAAAACTGTTTCCCAGATTATCTTCCTCCACATCCTGCTTTCTACTGAACTC
>VYZV01006026.1:48437-61539 GCA_013401275.1 Pandion haliaetus | reverse complement strand
AAAAAAAAAAAGAGTTTACTCCTTCCTATGTCTTCCCAGACCCACTTTCCCTCAAGTCTTCTCAGGCTCCCCTGAACCCTGTGGCAATGTGTTCTCCCTTCTTGATATTTCCTTCAATTTTGACAAGGTTTATTAAAGAATAGTTAAGGAAACCTTTTGCTGCCATGAAGATGAGACTCTTAAAGGCCCCAAGTTCCCTGTCCATCATGAAATCCATAAAGAAATAAAAAGCCCAAATGGCAGAGCATTAAGGATTTGACTATTTGAACCTTAGCAAGGTGCTCCCTGGTTTATGAACCCACCCACCCATGCTATTATGTGTCAGAGAAATACTAAATTGTTTTGCTGATACACTTCCAGAAGTAACACAAATCTGGTTTTGGAACAAAAATAAACACAGTGGCACAACCTTCTAAATTGTGGTTCCCAGATGAGTTTTCTGCACGAAGAAGGCAGGAAGGAGATCATTGAGGGAGAAACTAAATTATAACCCCAATCTCCTTCTGTTGAAGAGAGGCTGATACTTCAATTATTTATATGGGCTTTAAATATTTAGCTTGGCACTTATACCCTTAAGGAAACTATAGTTACCACTTCATCATTACAAGGAGCTCATCATTTATTCATGGAATCAATAGGAACACAAAGCAGCTGTAATGCTTCATTCCTATGTGTGCACCATAGGGGTCAAGGCATACAGAGTTTCTGTCCTTCTGGAGGGAGCAAGCTGATTTTTGTGGTCAGCAGTTACCCCTAAGATAGGTACCCTGTCTTGAAACTGTCTGGTATTAAAAAAGGGAAGTCCAAGAAACAGGCAGCAATCCAAACAGGAAGCTGAGTACTACAAAGGTATCTCAGTGTGCTCAAGTGTGTGCGTGATTGTAGAATCGTGAAAAAGCCACATACCTGCACTGAATGTAATAACTGAAGTCACTGAAGATTTTTGGTGGACTACTGTGCTTTTACTGACAGGTGACGGTAGAGATGCTGATTGTGACCAGATTTTTAGCAGCAGGAACTGAACCTGGGACCTTGTAACCTGAAATCAGAAATATTTATGGCTTCCCTAAGACTCTTGGTTTTAGCAAAGCCTAAAGCAAACCTATAGAGAGGTATATAAAAATGATTTTGCTTTGCCCTGGGTAACCTCATTTCATGGTAGGGTAGGAAAGTCGAGTTTCCATTGGCATCCTTGGCACATTAACTCATTTTCAAGAAACAGAGTGGGAAGGATCCTTCCAAAGCATGGTTATAAAATACAACGTTAACCTGGTTTTATTATCCTTAGAGCCCTCTGTTGCCCTTTATGTCTCTTAAATTTTCTTTATAAACAATGGATAAGGTTGGCATAGAATGAATTCAGTGCAATCAACCTTGTTTCAAGTTTAACTGAATGGAGAACAGCCAAGCAAAGGTGTAGACTCAGCTTTTTATACTGTTCATAACTGTGACTCAGAAGCCTTACACATCCCCTTTCTCTTAAGAAACCTATACCACCACCCTGTCAGCCTACAGACATACCTACAAAAGAGCTTATATTGACAGTGTTTGTAGAATGAGCCAGTATATTGATTATCCCTTCCCTGACATGCAGATGGCTACCCCTACTCCTGAGCTGCATTGACTGAAACCTCGCTAACTCTTCGTGCCTCCCTTAGCTCTGCCACCAGCACCTGCAGTATTTGCAGCTCCTTGGTCCCTGGTCTTTTTGCCTTGAAGATCACTGACAATACCCCTGTTGCAAATGTTTGGGCACATAACATCATTTATCACAGCCGCTTCTTCATGGCACCATACAAATATAATTTGACATGCTGTAACATCTGCATTGCATTTAATTTGTATTATTTTATTTTGAAACATTACCTGCTCCAGGGCTCAGATTGCTGTATGCATCATCACAAACTAGACAGAAATATATTGAAAATTAATCATACTTAGGATGTGTCTCAGCAGATGCTAGGACACTATCAAAGGAGCTCTTATAGGAAAATAATGCTCTTATGACAAGAAAGGGCAGCTGGATTCCTAACTTGAATAATAATTGTGTTAATACTCATCATTAAGAACTCCCTCATTTCTGTAGTGTGAATGGAGATGGTGATTTTTGTAAGCTCACTACTTGTCAGCCACCTAAAGCCCTGCTGACTGGTACCCTGCATCTTAAAAAAAAAACATTTCCTATTCAATACAGCTGTGAAATATATGTATTTTTACATATGTCTGGTACCTAGGTACCCAGTGAGTCTTCTATTGCATTTACTTTTAATATCCCCTTTGAAAAGGGAAGTAATTGATTTTAATAGATTTATTTATAGGTGACATGTTAACATGTTCACTTTCACTGTAGCTGAACTCTCACTCCTGAAATGTAGATTCATGGAGGCAATGCAAATCACTAGAGAAATCCCTGATGGAAGAATCGCAGTCCCACAGACCAACTGGAAATAACAATGCCAAGAGACAAGAGAGCCTGCTGGAGCCGAGGTTCCCTCACTCCTGCCCTTTCCTTGATTAGATTATAGAGCTGTGCAGTGACAGATGTGGGACTGCACCCAGACGGGTCACAGCCCAGACAGCCACATGCTGCACAAGCCAAATGATTTAAAATAGCTGAACATTAAATCCTGAGGGTCTGTGAGAAGCCAAAATCCTGAATATTTCTGATCCCTCCCTTGCATCCTACTCTCCCTCGCATCCTACTCTCCCTCGCCCCTTGGTTTTGTCTGACTTTAGTAAATAGTTCTATCACTGATTCAGGAAAAAAACTCAAATAATTGCTACTTTAGCAACAAATACAGAAATCTATGGTAAATATTGATGAGGCCAAGGTTCCAATACAGGGCAATGTTGAACACTTGGTGAATGAAGACTAACTGAACTTCATTCATTCTAAAGAAGAAAGAAAGGTCATATATCAAAGAATAAAGGCAGAAAAAATACACCTAATGCTTGCTGAGGTGATCAGATACCGTTGTTACTGAATTGGATTTTACAATCTGAGACTGAATTCTCAAGAAAGGAAAAAGCAATTGAGGTCACAAAGCATTTAAGCTTTTGTTCTCTGTGCAAATTCTGGATATATAAGCTGGACAGTTAGTGGCATAGGGAATCATTCCCACCTCTTCTTCTTTGCTTGTTACTGTATACCATGTGAGGCAGAAAACATATGAAAATTTGATGTTCAGACTTCCGAGTGTCAAAGGAGAAAAACAGACACGTTCCGTGAACATTTTCAAACAGTCAGGGAAGTCCTCACATCATTTTCTACCAAAGAAGTTCTTAGTGATGTATTTTGCCTATGCCATTTCTCACTTAATCTCACATTTACAAAGAAAGAAATTTGTCTGTAAAGAGGCTCCGGAAAGATAATTAACAGTGACTAGAGCATACTGACTGAACATAATATTTATCCTGGTCCAGTTGCCCTTTGTGCTAGGCAGTGGTAACTGTCTTTGTCTCTCTTTCCTCCCCCTGAAGCTCTCAGTAAAATCTCACTTGTTTTCTGTGACTGCAGTACCATCTCAGCATTGTTGTGTTTATTCCACCAGGAAGTGGGAAAGTTTGAACAAACCAACATGAAAGCAGCTGTAAACCGAGAAGCAAAATTCCCTTCCTGTGGAAAGAACAGTGGTACTTTTAACATTTTAAAATGCGAAAACTCCTGGTGTGATGAGAAGCTCAAAATGAGAATTTCTGTTCAGGGATGCTGGTGCATATTGGCTCTGCTGTCTCTTCCTCTTCCCTTGCCAAACACAGCGGCAGAACCACTTATAGTTTGTATTATTTATCACAATGCTTTCTGGTGACTAAATTGCATCACAGATATTTCATGACCACAGTGTAGGGCAGCAGATTGCTTTTGGCAGAGGAGTTTTACCCAGAATGCTGGTTTAAAAAAAATAAATCAGGAGGCACACAGTCAAAACCCCTACAACTCCCATGCACAACTGAGACAATTCAGGTCGAGACTGATGCCTAAATCAACACAATACAATTTGCTAGATTGCTTCCTGGCAGGAAAATCAAAGCTGCTTTGCTTTATTTTGTCAGCTTTGGCTGTATTGATATTTTCTTACATCAAAGTTTTATTTTGCAAGAACCAACTCTCCTGCACAGAAACACTGATGGAGCAGAGGAGCTACCTTCAGCCCCACTGCTTAGCTGAATCCATGCCCCTGTGTACAGGACTCCAATAACTCTCTTTGTCAAAGAGGCTGGAGGGTGAACTAAGACAGAAGATGGAAGGAGGGGGAAATAGGCAGTTCCAGTAATTTCCACTTCAGCTTCTTCCTTTTGCTCTGAGATGACCTAGGAATTAATTTCCTCAAATCCTAGTATTTAAAGTATATCCCTAAAAGTTTGTTTCATTCCTCCAAATTTTGTTCTCAAATCTGAACTTTTCTGTCAGTGAAAGGAAAAACCAAAGGAATGTTACTGCAAGCAGGCAGCACGTTTGAACAAAATCTATAAAACCCAGCAGTGACTATAGAGCTGGTTACATCCTTCCTTCCCTCTAAAGGAAATGTCTGCTTGCTGCATTACTGTACTGTATTCTTGCAGTATTAAATCAATTAAATCAATATTCCTTGGTAAGACAAGCCTGCTGTCACTATAAATTTGACATAGATTAATATTAAACTGGATTTAAGACACTGGTTTTACATGATGGTGACGCGTGGAAGCAAACTCTACAATTCACGAAGAGTTATAAAGCAGGTATGTTTACTACGGTGCCGGGTGCAAAGGGGATCGCTCCTCCTAACTTGCACACCGTCTCAGCAAGTAGCCAGATATTTATCACACAGAAGTATACATATTCATGACGTTACATGAGACAAATCATACATATGCATAAATGGGGTGGAGTAATTAAAATACCTATGTCATCAATTCTGAAAATGTCCACATTATCTTTACGCATGCCATGCTCGGATCTGGCTCTGGCAGTCGTTTACTCCCTCAGAGGGTCTTATCTTCTTTCTCTTTTATCCTTTGGACGAACTTTTGGTCATTAGTACATGTCCTTCCATACTTAACAGATTTAACACTTTTAATTAGCTCCGGCTGGTCTCAGGGTCGAACTCCAGCTGGTCTCAGTTGTTTCTGCTTATCATTTCCTTTATGTGACAAGTTAGTCCCTCAACAAGCATTAATCTCTAATATCCTTGACCCTCAGTGAACATCCCGAGCACGGGTTTTCATAATGAGTCTCTTAAGGATCAGCAATAGGTAAAGCCACTATCTAAAGGCTTAGACAGGGTACATATTGTTTCAGCAAATATGAGTTAATCACAAGTATCCTTATATTTCTACACATCAATGGTCTTGTAATTACCCAGCTAACAGCAATGACTGTGATAGAGCAGTATTGTCAGTTACTCAAGGAAAATTAAAATCAAATCCCAATTCCACACTCACTGAGAGCTCGTCTAGGAAATTCAGCTGGGTTCACACAAAGGATTTGCTTTCTGTTGCCACTGAAAGCATAAACGGTTCTTGTCTTCAGCTACCAATCTGCAACACCAGCATAGACAAGCCTCAAAAACAGCCACATAACCTTTTAGTGCTACAGAGCAGCTGACTGCTGACCCCAGGGCTGGACTAGGCCTTCTTCCCAGCACTAACAATGATGCATTGTCAGGAATGACAACCCATAATGAGCAGAAATGGACAAAAGTATCTATGGGAGAACTGTCTCAGTGGAGCTCTGTATCTTGTCCAAAAGGGAAACTGAGACAGTACCAGAAACAAGAGCAGTGCTTGGAGGAAAAGAATCTAAACCTGACTTGTAAACCACTTGTAACAATTATGTTATTCCTGACTACAGTCAGAAACAAGAAATCAGGCTTAGATTGTTTCTCGGGTTTCCAGAATTCCCTGGTAGCTTTTCATACTTACAGTTTGTCTTAAAAACAAAACAAAAAACAACAAAACAAAACAAAACATAAAGCAAGCACATACACAAAACAAACTTTCTCCGTATTGAAGCACAGTACCATCAGCTCCTGCAAAATTAGCTTGCAGTATCATCACCACCACTGTTTACTTCTTTAGCATGTCACTTGTAACTTTCTATACTCAACCATCAAATTGTCCTTTCACATAAAGAGAAGAAAAGAGAATTACAGTCATCAGCAGAGAACACAAATAGAAAGGAAGGTTGTAATTCAAAGAAAGCTTCCAAAACTTGAAAGTCATTAGCTCTCCTTTCTAGAAAAGTTCATCACCCTTGTGTTAGGGTGGCAGCAAGGCCACCTGGGATAGCAGCTTAGATGCTGATGTCCTGGTGTGTCCTATCTTGGCCTGACTACTTGACTTATACTAATGGTCTGCCAAGTGAATCCTCTCACGGTCTTCATTCTCAACCTCCAGCGACACAACCCGGAGCTCAGTGTAGGTAATCTGCCCACCTGCCTTCTCCACACAGCATGCACACACCATGCACACATGTCCAGGGAAGCGAGATGGCATTTTAATCCTTCACAGTAACCATAGCAAACCCTGATCTCAGATCCTTTGGCTTTTCAGCTTAGTTACAGTGGGCTTTTGGAACCAGGTGCATCCCTTGCCTTCCCCACTCCATCTGCTCAGCAATGCTAAATAGCTAGAATAAGACTATTAGAAAGCCTAGGTGACAACTAGTTGTTTTTACAGCAAAAGAAAGCACACGAAGTATTTGGTCCGTGCTACATTCCTACTTGATTTAGGATTTGACTCTTAGTTAGGGAAGAGTATTTCTTTCTTAATTGGTAGATTACATCTCAAACTTTAAATGGTAAAAAATAATTTGTATTTATTGTCTTTTTTTGTTGTTGCACTGCAGACATTCTTGCTTCAGTTGAACCTTGGAAGTTAGATGCCCTGTATTTAACATCTTTATTTCAATACCTATTACTGATATTACAGAGGGATCGCTAAAAACCAAAACAACAATCATAAGAGCTGAGTACTAGACCCCAGGCTGAGCCATAGCATTAATGATTCAGTGGAACTGCAGTGGTTTAGATCAGGACAGAATTGACTCCCTAGCAGACATGAGAGTGCAATCTGAAACTCAGTCCAACTGTATCATTGAGCTTCCTTCAGTGAAGACAGTGTTAGAGATTTAATATGACACAACAGCAATATTCAGCAGCAAAAGCCAGCAGCAATCTGCACACATGCGCCATGCACTCAGATCTCTGATTCTTCCTCAAGTATTCACACACCAATCTGACAGAAATTTCTGATTATACCCCAGTAATCACATAACTCAGGATTGTGGCTAAATGCAGGGGTTCTGCCTCACCTCTGTGCTCCTATCCCATCCATAAAGATTTTGCACGTTCCTTCTTTCACTTTAGGCTATAGAAACTGCTGGATTTTTACTTCTACATATCAGATTTAGCAGGGATGTCAGACGTGGAGTTAGAAGACCAGATTTAAGAACCATAACTTTCTTTGTCCAACAACCAGTAGTATCCTGCTACTGACTGTGTCGGCAGTCATTGGCCTACACAGATATTGACATGTACGCTGTGATAAGAGAGAAATTTTTATAAAACTCAGATGAGCCAAAGGGCCAAACTCATCTTTTTCAGTGCACTTGTACATCAGGCCACTGTTTAACTGAGAAATAAAAGATGATCAAGCTTCAGTGTCATGTAGTCAAGGACAGACTTTCCTCTCCAATGTCCAATCATACAAATAATTAGCCTTGTGTAGTATCAGAATACTCTAGAGTATCAGAAATGGTTTCCTTAAAGCTTATACTTTGAAGAATCAGCTGGTTCCAGCAGACAAAATAATCTATGGTTTTCCATTAGTGCACTTACTACTATAGTATTTAGAAAGGCATACAATCTTCAAGAGAATGAATTGACTTTCTCAGAAGTATCAGGTATGAGCCACAGCTGGTGGTAAATACTAGATTTGCAAAGCAGGTCACCGGTTAAGAAAAGTGATCAGATTCTGCATTCTTGCACAAAATTGAAATGTAAATACCTAGCTGGGGCCAGCCATAAGTACTACACTTTTTTTTTTTTCCAGAAACGTTATTCATAATGGTTTGGATATTCAAACAAATCCTAATTGTGATTTAATGGCTTGCACAGTAATTAGCCTCCAGGGAAAAGTACTTTCAATTAACCAGTGTAAATATACCATCTAGTTACACCATTACATGTTCTGCTAAATTTCCTGATTAAGAGCTGGAAGTCATATAGCACGGGGCCACAACTCACGGCACAGAGGAAACGCGTGGCAGTGACTTGAAATTATCCCTTTTCTCCTCAGCATGAGACAGCCTGGCAGTCCCTCATGTCTCCTGCTACTATGGCTGGGAAGGAGGTGGTGTGGTTCATGCATTTGCTGGTTGGCACTGAGCCACTAAACTCCTGCCTACCAAGACACAGTTCTCTGATGGATAACTTTACTCTTATGCCTAGATCCCAGCAAGCATACAGCACAAAGTAGATCTGCATAAGCTTACATGTGGAGTATGTAAGAGGAGTACTAGGGCCATGAAGCACAGGAAGACTTTACTGCCTTATGTTCTTACTCTATTTGTCCTCATCAGCCGACAGAGCAAGATAATTAGGATGGGTCTCTTTCCTCTGGTGCCAGGTGAATGTACATGGAATCATTCTTCCCAGAAGCAATAAAAAAAAAAAAAAAAACCAGAACATTCCACAGGTGTAAGCTGCTTCTGAAATTTAACCAAAGGCCAAGAGAAATTGAATCAGAGCTATTGACTCCAGCAGCCTCTGGATGTGGAAGCAGGAGTCCCTGTGGTGTCCGAGAGCTGGTCTAAGACAGATCAGATTTCTAGCAGGGTGCATTTACTATTTTGCCCCTCACCTGAGTTGTGTCAGTTCAGCGCTTTTGTAAACTGCTTTTCTAGCACTTCGCACAGGCTGTTCACAAGGGGAAAAAGACTGAGGGCGGCTGGAAGAGGACTAAGTTCATGTGCCAGCAGTGGGGCAGGTAGATAGAATCACAGAATCATTTAGAATGGAAAAGACCTTTAAGATCATTGGGTCCAACCATCAACCATGCCCACTAAACCATGTCATGAAGTGCCTTGTCTACATGCTTTTTGAATACCTCCAGAGATGGTGACTCCACCACTTCCCTGGGCAGCCTGTTCCAATGCCTGACAACCCTTTCAGTAAAGAATTTTTTCCTAATCTCCAATCTAAACCTCCCCTGCCGCAGCTTAAGGCCATTTCCTCTCATCCTATCACCAGCCACCCAACAGAAGAGACCAGCACCCACCTCACTACAACCTCCTTTCAGGTAGTTGTAGAGAGCGATAAGGTCTCCCCTCAGCCTCCTTTTCTCCAGGCTAAACAACCCCAGTTCCCTCAGCTGCTCCTCATAAGACTTGTGCTCCAGGCCCCCCACCAGCTTTGTTGCCCTTCTCTGGAAACACTCCAGCGCCTCAATGTCTTTCCTGTAGTGAGGGGCCCAAAACTGAACACAGTACTCAAGGTGCGGCCTCACCAGTGCCAAGTACGGGGGGATGATCACTTCCCCGCTCCTGCTGGCCACGCTGTTTCTGATACAGGCCAGGATGCTGTTGGCCTTCTTGGCCACCTGGGCACACTGCTGTCTTGTATTCAGCTGTCTGTCAACCAGCACCCCCAGGATCCTTTTCTGCCAGGCAGCTTTCTAGCCACCCTTCCCCAAGCCTGTAGCAGCATTGCATGGGGTTGTTGTGACCGAAGTGCAGGACCCAGCAGCAGATAGCCCCAACATGCCTGTAAATGCTCTTATCCCGGAGGCAGGAGGGAAGATTTGGCCCTTAAGCAATGGGCAAGGCTTGTTGCGGGATGTCACTTAATTCTGCCCTTGGTTTATTCCAAGTTGTGCCTTTTTATAAAGCTTAGTTTAGGAGCCAAGGAAGGGGAGCAGAAGTCCAGCATACACTCCTCGTACCTGCTTCACTCCAAAACAGATCTGTCTTCTGCTCAGGACAACCAGGACTGCAGAGTGAAAAGGCTGATTCTGTGATACTTTCCACAGGCAATTCCTTTCTAGTTCTACACATAAGCTGTAAAGCCAGAGTAGACCGTTTCCTGGAGCTACAGGGAAGTGCAAGACATCCCACATGGGATTCTAATGTATCTTTCTCCAAAATACTCAGCAACAGGTACAATTTACACACAGCAATAACAGCCCAAAGTCACTGAATAAATTGCTGATTTTGAAATAGTGAATGACATGTTCGCAACAATGCACACTGAACAATGTGTGAGAATAAAAGAATAGGTTTCATAGCTCTTTTTATCCTCTCAGCATGTATATTTGTGTGGGAATCCTTTATGCCAGAGATCTAGCATGCCTAAAAGCATCTTGAAGAGTCTTTGACAAGCAGTTCCAGTTTATAAATAGAAAGTTTTGATGGCTTATTTTTCCTTTTAACGTTTCCTCAAAATACGGAATTTACATTTTCTGCATTTTTACACTTTATTTTCTACCTATGTTTGAGTTCTTCCCCCTAGCAAAAGTAAAAGTCTAAAAAAAGAGTAAAAAGTAAAAGACCTGGACTAAACCACAGCAAATATTCAGGGTCCTATCCAGTAAAAAATTTTTCAGAAACTGGTTTTACAGAAGGAACCTGAAGTTGTTTAAAAAACCAAAACCCAAAAGACTACACACACAAAACACAACAACAACAAACACACCACACCCCCCCCCCAAAGACACACCTCACTGGGGAAAATCCACGTGCAGAAAAAAAGAGTTCGTGTTCTGCACAGTGAACTTTCTGAAAGTGATTGATTCCCTCTGGAAAGTCCTTACTTTTAATCAAAATATTTAAGTACTACTTTAATGAACTTTTTGTGGAAATCTGACTGCACTTCTCTACTCTTTAAGTTTTTATTAGCCCAGCACTGGTGGCTGCAACTGGCACTCAATACAGTTCCTATCTCCGTACTGCAGCCTTCCTCACTCAGCTGCTGTTCTCCTTCTCCCTGGAGGACCAAGGTCCATGATGCACAACACCGCCATGTTGTTAGTGTTTGTTACCTGGCTGTTGTTTCAAGTAACAACTTTGATGTGAGAAGATACAGTTGGCCAAGATCATCCTTCAGCAAAGCTTTCTTCCTAAATCTGAATGCCTCCAACTTCACACTTCCTGAACCTCAGCTACTTCTGTGCAAAATTTGACATTTGAAATTGCTGATGAATCCATCTTGAAGGTGAAATTCTGGACTATGCATTGAAGATGTCAAATGCAGGTGCATAGTCCTTCCTGTCAACCTAGCACAAGAATGCTACATCAGCCAACGGACAGGACAGAGATTTAAAGGCAATACCACTCCCAATGTGCTTCCCTAAGGCCAGACCTGGATTAGACTGTTCATTTAGGTGTCAATGAGCCTCTGCTAAAAAGGTTTCTGGGCCCGTCTGCACGAGCAGTAAACAAGCGACTTCTGGTTTTTTTCCACATTTCGTGCCACAACAGTTTTAAAGAGATTTTTGCCCTTCTCAAAGGAGGCTGACAAGCTCAAGGAAATTTCCAGCCTTTATGAGAAATTTCCAATAAACTGTCAAGAAACTAAAACATAGATTTACTTTTTTTAAACAAAGTAGTGCAATAATTAGGAATCCTACTGAAAATGGTGAGCTTATACCCATTATTTCACCCTCAATATGGACTATTTAATAAACAAAATGTTAATGCTAGGTTTTCTTCCAAGAGACTCAAGATAGTGCCTCTTTCAAGAATGCTTTCTTGTGCTAACTAGAAATAAAAGGAAAAAAAAAATTACAAAATAAAATGAGGGCCTGCACTAGATTTTTGTTTCAAGAGAAATGAAGAAAAAATTGAGGCTTTAAAAAACTTCTCAAAAGACAGTTCCCTCCACTGCCCTTGTATCCCCTGCCCTCACTTTGCACCTCCTCCCTCTGGTCACCCATACTCCACGAATTAGGGAGCACACTTGCCAGACATTTATTGACCAGGATTTAATTGCAGGGCCTCCTGCTGGACATTATTGCCCTGCCAGATAATTGCATTTTGTAAGCTTCACACTCCGAACTAGGGGAAAAAACACACATCCCACATCAAGGGACCTCCAAGCTTTTGTCTGCTCTGATCAGATAGAGCTGGATCTTGAATTTGCATCTCCCAGACCCCCACAGGTCTGTCAGCTGCCTACAGTCACAGCCAGCAGGGCTGATTTTACCCCACTGACCCTGGTCCTGTACACAAAGCTGCTGTGCATGGGCAGATCACTGCTGTAAGTGGCAATCTTGCACTTCATGACCTAGCTATGCATTTTTTGGATGTTCTTGTCTGACTCAACTTAAAAACAGAAATTTATCTCCAGACTTTAGAAACAGCCTGCCCCTCCCTGCAAAAAAAAAAAATAATTCCCAAAGCCAACACTTTCGTTTTTCCCCTCATCCTTTAACATCATCTTCTGTTGGTTTGTATTCAGTGAATTACAATTCTATAATTTAAAGATTTTTAACTAGAAAAACCTCTTTTCAACTCCAGTATTTACTAATCTTCTGACCTTCAGAATTCATTTTCAGTGATGAAAATCAGAATAAAAGATTTGTTTTATCCATCTTGCTCCCTTGACACAAAGAAAACAACTGCAATCTGTGCCTTTTTTTTTTTTCAACCAAAAATGAAGATGACAACATTATGTTCATAGTTGCATCATCCCCCAGTATTCTCAATACGCCAAGGCCAATTTAGTATGAGGCATAAACTATCGGTACCAAGAGTTTGTAGGATTTAATTTCTCTCTCTTTCTACAACAATGCAGGAGACGATATTTACAATAAGAACTCAGCGACTGACATACTTGAGCTGAAATACTCAGTTCTACTTCTCATAGAAGCTTTATAGCTTAAAATAATCTGATCTACTGAGAGAACTATCCCCAAATAGTATATTCACTTCAAATATCAGATAACATAGACAAAGTGTAGACAGTTAATGTGAAGATGATACTGTCAAAGCAACTGCTTGACATGATGTTACGGGTTTGTGTGGCACGGTTTTCCTTGGTGGCAGGGGAGGGGGGCTGCAGAGGCGGCCCCTTTAAGAACCTGCCAGAAAATTAGCCACCCCAAAATGTCGGACACGCCAAAATGT